>PVIU01010706.1:0-68611 GCA_004026605.1 Ondatra zibethicus | reverse complement strand
AAGATAATACATGCAGAAGAGATAGGTCCTGGTGTCATTGTTGATGGGTTCTCCATCTGCCAACTTTCGCCGCCACATTCAGAGAGTCTGGTTTGATCATATGCTCATTCAGTCCCAGTCCAGGTGGATTGGTGCGCTCCCATTAGTTCAGGTACACTGTCTCAGTAGGTGGACCAGCCCCTCACGGTCCTAACTTCCTAACTCATCTTCTCCCACCTTCTGCTCTTCACCTGCACCTTGGGGACTCAATCCATTGCTCTGATGTGAATGTGGGTGAGAACGAGAGGCACTCAGATGATTCCTGGAATCACACAGGCTGTTTCCTATGCTCAGTTTCCTGGTTTATTGCAACAAGGACAGAACTGTGTGTGGCTTTCTATTAGTACTAGGAGATGGAATTACTGCATGTGGCAAAAATACCTTCTTAACACTACAGATTCCCCAAATACTTTGAAGGCAACATTTTGACTTGTAATGGTTTTCACACAGGTGTCAGTCAATCACATGGTATCTGATATACATACATATATAATACTATAATTCATGTTTAGAATGATTTTAAATAAATCCCATAAAATTTTTATGAATACAGAAACCACTCAATAATCAGCAAATTCTTTATTTGTGAAGTATGGCATATCCATTAATCTCTGAGCCATACTGAGACTTAGTTTCAGGAAGTTTTTGAAAGGCATTTGGTCAGTACACAGTGCTCCATTAATGAGGAATATAGAAAGTATGGTCTCCTGTTTTATACTCGGGAATTTAGATATCAATGGGCCTGAAAGAAGTGGTATCATCTGTCCTTCCTGTTCATTAAATGGCCTTCTTGTATGCTACAAAGGTCCCATGTTTAGGAGGGCAGTGACACCTCTGAGCGCTTCCTATTTTAGCTGCTGTCTCTGGGACAGAGGCCACTGGTGCAAAGTGCCTGCTTCGCCCACACAACATCATCATCTACAACACTCATGCTCCATATTCATACACTTAAGTTACTAAGAATAGTTATAAAAATCTAGTATTTAGGTAGTTTTATGAATATGTATTCTCATATTCTCAGTCATACAATCACATGTCGGCAGTTGGCCAAAGGTGGGACATGCCTCCAACGGAAAAGAAATCAGAGAAGCAGCTGTTTGAATGTGTAACACTAAGCTACCCAGCCATCTAGACAAAATATGGACATGAAGTCTGAGGGTGGCATGACTTTGTCAACTGACATCTTAAAGAGTGGAAAGACAAGAAGTAAATGAGAGAAATTTCATGTAAGTTGCTTCACAGAGCATTCCACTAAGAAAGAATCTCACTTCCACTTTGAGTGTCCTTCTGCAGAGTTGCCTTTCTTCTTCTTCCTCTACCAAAGGAAGTCTAACTTCAGAGAGATCATGGAGCACAACAGGACTGCAGGTGCATTGCCCTCTCCAGGGAATGCAGCCATGGACCCTGGTTAAACTTTTGGGGAGAGCCAATAGGTCCCGGGTACATCACATCTCAGCGTATCTGTGGGGTGCTTGTGTTTTCAGGAAACTTTCAGGAAGTTGTCTGTGGAATAATTATTTTCTAATTCTTTTCTCTTCTCTACCCAGGTAGCCAGTAGCAAAAACACTGCCAGAACTCTTTAGCACTGTTACTATGTCAGTTGAGTCAGCTTCCCAGAAGCCATGTTTTCTGTGTTCAAGGCATTACACACATTTAAATGTATTTTTAACTTTGGAAAATACTCTTATTTTTGTTTTCTCTAGACTTCAACTAGTTATATTTCTTTAAAACAAATTATTGAATGAATGCATATAAAATATCTCATTTTTGCTAACAGTAAATACTAATAGATGCAGTCTTCATATTTAAGTGATTTATTTATTTTGATTTTATTCATATGGATATTTACCTGCACATACACATGAATTCATTGCCTGGTGAACACAGACAAGAATGTCAGATCCCTGAAACTGAAGTTACAAAGTCTGTAAGCCGTCATTCTGGTCTTGGATTTTTTCAAACCGAACCCTGTACAAAATCAGAAAGTGCTTTTAACCTCTAAGCCATCTTTCCAAAATTAGAGGTCTTGGGGTTAAGACAACAATATTTTGACCACAAACTATTAGAGACAAACAGGGGCATCTATGTGAGTGAGCACTTGTGTTCTGTTACTGGCTTGAAATATGTAGAGCATTTTTCCATTTCTAAAATAAATGTCTATGCCAACTTTGAAGACTAACAGCTTTTACAAGCACAAATCCCAAGTATTTACTGCTTTTTAAACAAAATAATGAGAGTGAGTTCTCACCTGAAACTTCTAGAATTGATTCCCAGAAAAGGTCTCTGATTGCTGTTTTGTATACACAAATTGCCTATTGAATTCCTGCCTCCTTCCCTCAATTTATAGCATTTCTTTTTAGGGATCCTTCTGGTTGTTGGTAACCAACTTTCTTCCACTTTTCTTACTACAAATTTTGTGGCGAGAAGCTAATATCATGATGGAAACATCTTCATATAATCCCTCACCCCAGACGTGTTTAATACAGTGCTCTTGAAGCTGATTTCAAGACATCTGTCAGAAAAGAAAATGAGTGTGGGGGAGGCATTCTCATGTGTCACCAGACAATTGATATGTTACAGTGTCTTACTGAAGACTCAAACATATCTTATTATATCAGTTGCTATTTTTGTACCTACTACAAAATTTCTGATTGAATCAACATAATGAAAGGCTCATTTTGGCTCATATTTGGAAGGGATATCGTCTTCCTGATGGAACAAGGCAGAACAACAGAATGTCCAGTTTGTTTGAAGTCAAGAGGCACAAAGATATGAATCCTTCCTCTCAGCTGGTTCAGTATTTTTCTTTTTGATTTATTTTGTGATTATGCCAATTCCAGGGTGAGTCTTCTCTCAGATATCCCCATGGAAATGCTTTCACAGACAGGTTAATGGGTATGTCTTCTTAAAATAGATGACTTCAAATCCAATCATATTGTCCATTAGAACCCATTAAAGTAGAAATGATAAAACTAACTTTGTAATTATTAGCAGGTAAAATATGTACCAATCTTGTTTACTCTCAGGTAGGACATTTTTCTACTATGTATGTTTTAATTATATTCATTAAAGAAATTGTCTAAATGATAAGAAATTATTACCCAATAGCAAAAGAAATGCTAACCAAGACTAGATGAATATGCTTACATTTACTTATTAAATGTATGTGCACAAGTGGGTACACTTGACATGGTGTGCACTCAGAAGTCAGGAGATGAATTTCAGGAGTTGATTCTCTCCTTCTAGTAAGCAGAACCTGTGGGCTGAATTCAGGTTTAAAGTCTTGGAAGCAGCACTTTTATGTACTAAATCATCTCTTCAGTCTTAGATATAATTTTTTAATTCATTATAATATGCTTATTTATATGTGTAAGAAATACATTCAAAACAAGAGTACAGATACTCTTGGAAATGTAAAGACACTTTTTTATATAAATCTGTCAACAGCTAAAAATATCACAAGTCAAAGACATGCAATAAAACTAATATTCTGAACATGATGCTTAGCAATACAGTATACTGTAAATTACCTTCCAGCCTTTACTTCCCCCGTGAAGTGGCTGATTGGCAGCAGCAGCTCTCTGACTCTGCCCCAAACTGAGAAAAGGCATCATACTCTAGATCATCACCCTACAAATCCCAAACACAGAACTTGACTTGTCATTTGTACCAAGTACATGTTACTTCCACACCATCATAACTTTAAATACAACCCTCCTGAGGCGGGAGACTGCTTGTTTATATATTTAGTAGTCAGAGCCCAATCCTGTCCCAAGTCTGGAATGTTCCCTCACTGCAAAATAATAGCCACTGTTCTGCCCTCTTCAACATCAGAATAACACTAACTTTTTAAATTCAGCATTTATAAAATAACATTACATGCATCTGTCTCATTTTTTTTTTGCTACACAACCTTTTAAATTGTCCCTCTTTTGTAATATCCTAGTTTATACATAAATGAGATTTATTCCAGTTTGAGGATTTCAAAAAGTCCATGATTTCTGTAAAAGACAACTTTTTCATTTGGCACTTTTATATAGTGATATTTTATTTATGTTTTAATAAATAAAGCTTGCCTGAATATCGGAAGGGCAAAGTTAAACCACTAGACATCAGGCACTGGTAGCATATACCTTTAATCCCAAGATTTGGGAAATAGAGGCAGCTGGATCCCTGTGAGTTCAAGACCAATCTGGGCTACACAAGATCAATGCAGAAACAAATCCAGGTGGTGATACCTCACACCTGTTATCCCAGTATGAGAGAGTCATATGCCTTTAATCCCAATAGTAGAGGGAATATAAAATGGGAGGGGGCTTAGACTGCTTAGGCTGCTGAGTCTGTGGTTGTCCAGCCTTGGAGGGGTAAGATTTCTCTAGGGGATTGGCTCCTTTGATTTTCGGGTTGAACCTCAATATCTTTCTCTGGGTTTTTATAATTATTGCTACCCTTTAATTTAGAGTTTATTCTTTTAATAATTAATTTCATGTATTTCTTTTAGAATACTGTATAGAATATTTAAGGACTGGCTTATAAACATTCTATTGTAGCATCTACTTTGTAGTTAATACTGGTGTCCTTCCACTTTAGCTATATACAAATGGCAAGAAAGGGGGTTCTTATGCAGCTGAACACCTCGGAATATGATCCAGTGATTTTACAGTGTGTTTTCCCTTAGGGTATAACTTGAGTTCTCTGACAACTGGTTCCAAATGAAGTCTGATTTCCTTTCTCTTTTAATTTTTTTGTTTATTTTTTGAAACAGGGTTTCACTGTAGCTATCGAGCCTGTCCTGGAACTAGCTCTTGTAGACCAGGCTGGCCTCGAACTTACAAAGATCTGTCTGCCTCTGCCTCCTTAGTGCTGGAATTAAAAGAGTGTGCCATCACTGCCTGGCTCTCTATTTTTTAATTTAATTAAGACTTTTTTCATTTATTTTACATACTGACCTCAGATTCCGCTTCTCCCCTCTCCTCCTGTTCCCTCCCTGACTCCCATCTACCCCCTTCCCATCCTCTCCTCCTCCATCTCCATTCAGAAATGAGCAGGCCTCTTAAGGGTTTGAACAAAGCATGGCACAACGGGTTGAGGTAGGACCAAGCTCCTCCCCTTGCATCAAAATTGTGCAAGGTAATCCAGCCAGCAGGGTGAACAGGTTCCTAAAAGCCAGTTAAGTACAAGGTACAGGTCCTGATCTCACTGCTAGGAGCCTAACAAACAGACCAAACTACTTAGTGAGGAGTGATATATTGATATTTAGAAGGGAACTTTCTTTCTCCTGAATGTAGCCATGATGTCTCACCTCTAACTTCCTCTCTCTGAATAGTGCAGGAAATTTTTGCAAAATATTGAAAACAGCATAACATTGTCATTTGAATTTTCAACATTCTATTGCATTGTTCGCCTGGTTTTATATGTTCTGGCTACTTCCTTTTGAAGAGAACTCGTTTTCTAACAACACTAATATATGCTCCCCCCGACCAACATGTGTAATTTACACTCAGTCATTTCTCTTAATAAATCCTCTTAGTGGAGTTTAAAATACATTTGCACTGCTTTTTCTTGAAAAGTATCTGATAAGAATGTGCATTTTGTATATTTATTTCATTAAAATAGATAACAAAAATAGTGCTAAATTAAGAAACCAACAGGAACCTTTATTTCTCTTTTATTTGGGGATTTATGGCTTTGTATTTTTTAATGTGTCCTAAATTTGTACAGATGAAATGACAAATATCTTCTCTCTGGTATTCCGAGAGAGTCTGACTTCTCTGCTTGATCTTTAATTCACCACCTCACCAGTATGTAAACGTAAGTATTGATTTTCATAAAATTTTTCTGAGTTTATTGAAAATAAGTTATTAGAGAATTTTTATTTCTCATTGTCCCTTATATGAAGTTAAAAGTTCACCTACCTGTACCTAGCCCTGTTGTTCTAAGTCATTAGTGTATCCTCCTACAAAACTCCTCATACCTGGATGTGTGCATGGTTCTTCCCACACGCTTCTCAAAATGCTTCCTGGCTTGCTTCCAGAGAAGCCATCACACAGTAGGTTGTAATGGAAAGCATTCTGCAGACTGTGTTCTACAAGTGAAAGAAAAGGAAGATACCTGGTTGTTCTGTACCACGTACAAACGTCTGCATGAAGATCTTGGGGCAGCTTTCTTTTCACATTCCTCCTTGCAAGAGAAATATTTATCCTTCACAACAGGACTACTGACACTGTGTTGAAAATTAGATTTTTAAAATAATTTTAATTTTATTAGGATGGATTATTTCATAGCTTTTTTGAAGCAAAAAAAGGCACATCACTACATATTCTTAATTCTTAACTGGAACTTTCACATAAGATCACATGAGTTGAGACCATTTTCATATGCCAAATTTATGCCTTTTTGGTAACAATTGCTCTATAACATTCTTAGATAATATTTTTATTGAGCATTGCATTTACACCTGCATATTAGCCATAAGTACAACTTTTCCATAAAGTGTGTGCACACACAGCCTGTCTTTACTCTTTAGATCATATTTATACTCATTAATAAATGGGGATTAATGCTCAGTTATTACATGCACATTGTCATATCCAATCATAATTACAGTAGTGTCAGTATCTTCTTCATTAAGTAAAGTTTATTTTAGTTTCTTACCATTTGAAAACATACCATGTGACTAGTGTGTGTGCTTAAGACATGCTACATATTGATTCATTTAAGTAGCATTTAATTCATTTGCAAATGTTATGAATTATTATCAGAGGCTACAAGGAGATTTTAGTTACTGACTTGAAATGGAAATTTCAAATTTTTTTTTGTCTTTAGTTTAGTGAAAGTTTTAATTATTAATATACACATTGAAAGAAAAACACACTCTATATTTTCTACAAATCAGAAACAGTTTGGGAAAAATAAAAAGAAAAAATTGCAACAAGTATATTTTTCCAAGTATGTTCAAGCAAAGTTATTTAGATGCTATTCTGATGAACATTATTTTATAATCTTTAATAAAAAGCTTTACAATTTTCATTAAAAATTGTTTTTGTTGCTTAGTATTTATTATTTCCAGTTGAATAACTCTAATAAATGCAGCAATAAATGCCTATATTTAACATATAGCATAGTCTTTAAAATTAATAATGGAATATTATTGAATGCACAATGACATATTATTGATTTGAAATACTTCTGGGCACTGACAATGTTAAGGTCTTCAAAAGTCAATAGGAGCCTGAGAAATCATGTGAATATTCTAACTTCAAGAAGCTCTCTCTTTCTCTTTATAATTTCTTTATCTGAAAATAAATATTTTTCATGTCAATGTGACATTTCATAAAAGCAATAACAGGACTGAGGAGTTTCTCAGTGGTAGAGAACAGTTTCCCATCAATTTGTGAGGCAATGGGTTCAATTCCAGCACTCTAAAAAAGAAATTATAATGACAATAATAAATATGAAGTACTTGGGAAATGGAAAAACTTTCTAAACATTTGACCTTCAAACATTTAAAAATTCAAATTATTAGGTAAATTTTTAAATAACATAAAAGTTTATAAGTTTTATTAGAATATCAAAAGGGAAATTTGTTTTTATGGACTGTATATGGAAAACACCATCTTCTTTGACTGACCCTGAGATAGAGTATACTGTGCTTGTGCCAAGGCTTCCAGAGGCAGGATGTATTTATTCTTAAGATCAAGTATTAGTTAAGAATTAAAGGAATTCAAAATTCAAGATGTCATTGTTTCTTACCGCAGATGGCAGAGGTCATTTCCAATCTGTAGCCTTTTTGACTCCAAAAATGAGTCAATTGCGCTTTTAACCTGCTCTAAGAATCTGTTTTCTCAGAAAAACACTTACTCCATAGAAAGCATTTCTTGTGACCTACCTAGCTAAATAAAGACTGAGTTTATTGTTCAAAAAAAAAAGAATTAAAGGGATTCTTATTGTGCCTTCTATAATCAGTTCCTTTTACTACATAGCAACGGAAAGTAAAATATGTGATGCTACCAACCTTCAAGGCTCTGCAATGTTGAGACAGTTCAACATGGAGTTGTGAATATCACATTAGAATTATCAAAGTCAATATAATCACTGTTTTTCTTTCTGCATAAAGAAAATGGAGGTTTTAAAATGTAAAGTTAAAAAATAAGATATGTTTTTATGTATTTAGGAATATATATGTATACAAAATATAGGAATATATGTATACAAAAATAATTAACTTAAAAGGAGGTTATGAATTTGAAAGAGAGCGAGGAGAAACATACAGGATGGTTTGGATGGATAAAAGGAAATGGGCAAATGATGCAACTATGTGTTCGTCCTTCAAATAATAAATAATTTAAGACTTGTGCCTTTTCCTTTTATTTATTATTTTCAATAAATTCCCTTAAGACTCTATTTTATCAATTGCTTGGAAACAAACAAAAATGGAAAGACAGGGAAAACAAACCAAAACACATTAAGAGTTTTGGCACTGGAGAGATGGGACTTCAACTAAATGCTCTTATTCCTTTGCAGAGCACTGAAATTTGATATTTTCTTCCTTTTTATTGAAAATGGATTTTTTCTCACACAGTATATTTTGATTATGGGTTCTCCTTCCTCTTCTCATCTCAGTTTCTCCACACTCCCCTTTCCACCTACATTCACTTCCTTTCTGTCTGTCACTAGAAAACAAACAGACTTGTATGGGATAATAATAGCATATAATATAATACTATAGAAACAAAATATATTGAAATTGGACAAAACAAACAAAAAGAAGGAAAATAGTCCAAGAGAAGACACAATGATCTAGACCTATGTGTTCACATACCCAGGAATCGTATAGAAACACTAAACCAGAAACCATACTATATATGCAGAGAACCTGACACGTTCCTGTACAAGCCAGTGCATGTTGCCTCAGTTTGTGTAAGTTCATATGAACTTTGCTCGTGTTGATTAAAAGAGCCTTGTTTAGGCCGGGAGGGATGGGGGTGGGCCTTGGACTTCCAACAGGGCAGGGCACCATGCCCTCTTTCAAGGAAGAAGGGGGAGGGAGGGGGGGTGGGGAGGTAGTGGGAGGGGACCGGGAGAAGGGGAAGAAAGGTAAAAATTTTATTTCTTTAATTATGTTCTTGAATGGAAAAAATAAAACAAAACAATGTATGGAAAAAAAAGAGCCTTGTTTCCTGGGTGTCCTGCATTCCCCCTGACTCTTCTACTCTTTCTGTTCCCTGTTTGGCAAAGATTCCCTGATTCCTGAGGGGAATGATTTTATGGAAACACCCTATTTAGTCTGAGTGCTCTAAGGTCTCTTGATTTCTGAACATTGTGCAGCAACATTCTCTGTATTTGCTACTATCAGCTAGAAAAGGAAGCTTCTCTGATGATGGCTGAGTATCACAGATGGTCATTAGGAATCATTTTACTCCTATTTTTTGTTATTATCTTTTTAGGAGGGTAGTATGTGTTTTACCCTAGGTCTCCATGCTATGTAGTCTCAGGTTCTAGGTTGAGAATTTGGTTTTTATCATCTCACAGATGCCTTTAGTGACCTTTCTAGGGAATCTGATGCCCTCTTCTGACCCTACTGGTCCTTCACTCATTTGCTCACACAACCTCCCCCTGCTACTGCCACATGTACAAATGTCTGTAGCTAAATATAAAATAATTATTCTTTTAAAACATTCAAGAGGTTATGAGTTCTACAGTGAGAACTCAGTTATAAATAAATGTGTATTCTCCCTCCCATAAGGCACAGATTTTTATTTATCAGTCTTAAATGGTACTTATTCTTTCTGAGGTAAATGAAATCAAAGCTAGAGATTCCTGATCTATTTAAATTACCCAAGAAAACCCATTGTATCTCTCATCCAACCAGCTTCCTATTTGTCCTCCTCTACAAAAGATTTTCTCTACTTCTTGTGTCATCACCATCTTCCACATTGCACCCGCTCTATCTAATTTTCCTTTTCTTTGCTTATTTTGTGTTGTTGTTGTTGCTTCTGCTGATGTGTGTGTCAAATATATATACATATATATATATATATATATATATATATATACACACACACAACCCTCTGAGTCTAATTTTTTTGGATGTGTATAATTTCAGGCCTGACCACTCTGCATTTGGCAACTAACAAGGGGACTGATTCCTATAAAAAGCTAGTTTTCCTTTTCCCAGTTGTTATTTATTGTTTGAATTTTTTCTATGGACTGGGATTTGTGCAATTTTCTGCCTTCTCTACTAACATGTTTATTGTTAATGTCATTGTTCTGTTCTTGTCTGTGTGGCCATTTCTAAGATAGACTGTTTTTCAGCAGACTTTCCAGATTCTGACTCTTACCCTATTTCTGTTTCTTCTTCCTCTAAACTCTGTGAGCTATAGTTGATATATATGATATATATATATATTGATATATATTGATATATATCAATATACAGATATATCTCTTGTGTCTGAGCTCCATATAACTTGTTGATTGCTATGCAGTTGTGGTATTTCTGAGATGCCATTTGTTGTAAAGACAGATTTCTTTGATGTGGGGTGGTAGCTACATTTATCTGTGTGTATAAGGATGATATTTAGAATATAATAAGGAATTATGCTGATCTAACAGTGTTGGCAATAAGTTCTTATCCAAGATGCATGATCTCATTGTCCCAGGGAAGCAGGCATGATTGCTCTTCTGTTGAATGTGACTTTAATCCAATTAGGTAATCTTTAGATATCATGGTCATGTGAGTGATGTGGTTCATTTAGGATATCTTGCCATGTTGGCTACTGTTGTGGTTCATAGATGCTATGGTTGGATAGAAATGTTTAATTTGTCCTCTCCCTTGGCGGTTTGCATAGTATTTTCTGATACCATGGAAGCTAGACTGTGGGAATGAGGTCTTCATGACAGATGCAGCTAGAAACATCTATGTTTTACATCCTAGGTATTCACTGTCTTCAGCAAAAATAGCCCACCCTCAATCCCTAAGTTCTTCATCAATAGATGTTATTATTTGACTCCTCTGACTAAATTTTCAATGGAAGTTTCTCATCATTGTACGGGGGGGGGAGGGTTGTTAGTCTATGGTTCTTCTGGGGAGCATTGTCAGCTCACATGGCTAAACTTCTTTTAAGATCTCCTGAATAAATTGGGAGCAAGAAGACCTTGGGGAAGGGTTAAAGGAGGGAGGAGAGAAGCAGGGAGGGGAGCAGAGAAAAATGTAGAGCTCAATAAATATCAATAAAAAAACAAAAAAAAATATGTAACTAAGAATGTACACAAAAGTACTTACATGTATTGCTTGCAATTTTAGGTAAATGTAAAATAACATGATTCTTTGAGGCGTTACCAAACAAACTTGATGTTATTTGTCCCTACGTGTCTCTGTATTTATCACCTTCCCTCATTCCATCTGGAGTCCCCTCCTCAGTTTTCTGTTTTTCACTTCATGTCCCATCTATTCCCATCTCAATACATCCTACATACCACACACATGAGGTTCTTTTATACAGTCCTGGTTTCTATAGGTTCTCTATATCATATACTCAGCTCTGAGGGTTTTGGAGCTAGGAACCACAGAAAAGAAAGAGAACATACAATGTTGGTCTTTGTAGGTCTCAATCACCTTGCTCAACATAATCTTATCTAGATCCATCCATTTGCAGGGAAATTTTACTTTTCTTTAGAGCAGAATAGTATCCAACTGTTTATAGAAGCAACGGTTGCATTATCCATTCATCTGTTGAGGTCATTTTGCTTGCTTCCATCTCTTGGATATTGTGAGTGGGTTGGCACTGAACATTGCTAAGCAATTATATGTGGAGCAGGAGATTAAGTATTTCGGCATATGTCAAGGAATAATATATCTGGATCATATGATTGATTTACTTTTAGTTTTTTGAAGGTTCTTCTTAATTATTTCTGGAGTAGTTCCACTGATTTGCATTTCTATCAACAGGGAATGAGGGTTTCTCTTATGCCACAAGCCCACCGGTATTTGTTGCCTTTTACTTTGTTGAGTTTAGCCACTCTGTCTGGGGTGAGGTAAAAATTTCAAAGTTGTGATAACTTATTTTTTTTTCATTCAAAAATTGACACTTCCTCCCCTTCTCTCATTCTCCTCCCACTCCCCAACTAACCCTCTTCCCACTCCCCCACTAACCCTCCTCCTTCCCCCTCCATCCTTAAGGACATCCCCATCCTGTGGGAAGTCCAAGGCCCTCCCCCATCCATCCCGGCCTAGGAAGTAAACTAGGGTCCCAAAAAGCCAATACATGCAGAATAGACAGGCCCCAGTGTCATTATCGATGGCTTCTCAGTCTGTCTCCATTGGCACCACATTTAGAGAGTCCAGTTTGATCATATGCTCACTCATTCCCGGTCCAACTGGATTTGGTGAGCTTCCATTACATCAGGCACACTGTCTCAGTGGGTGGACCAACCCCTCGCGGTCCTGACTTCCTTCCTCATCTTCTCCCTCCTTCTGCTCTTCAAATGGACCTTGGGAGCTTAGTCCATTGCTCTGATGTGGATGTGGGTCTCTAACTCCATCCATCGGATGAAATTTCTATGGTGATAATCAAGATATTCATCAGTGTGACTATGGGACAAGGCCAGTTTAGGCACCCTCTCCTCTGCTGCCCAAGGATCTAGCAAGGGACATCCCCGTGGATACCTGGGATCCTCTCTAGAACCAAGTCTCTTGCAAACCCTAAAATGGCTCCTTTAGTGTAGATTTCTTCTTCCCTGCTCTAATATCTGTCCTTCCCCAATCTCCACCCTCCCACTCTCCTAAGATCTCCCCTGTCCTTTCCTTCTTCCTTCCCCCTCTCCCCATCCCCCAATCCCACCCCACCCTTCTCCCCACCCCTGTGCTCCCAACTTTTGGCTGGCTATCAGGTTTGCTTCCAATTTCTAGGAGGATCTATGTATATGTATTTCTTTGGGTTCACCTTGCTATTCGTCTTCTCTAGGCTTGTGAATTATAGGCTTAATGTCCTCTGTTTATGGCTGGAGTCCACTAATGAGTGAGTACATACCATATTCATCTTTTGGGGTCTGGGTTATCTCATTAAGGATAGTGTTTTCTATTTCCATCCATTTGCATAATTCAAGATGTCATTGTTTTTAAATGCTGAGTAGTATTCTAATGTGTATATATTCCACACTTTCTTTATCCATTCCTCCATTGAGGGGCATCTGTGTTGTTTCCAGGTGTTGGCTATTACAAATAATGTTGCTATGAACATAGATGAACAAATGCTTTTGTAGTATGATTGGGCATCTCTTGGGTATGTTCCCAAGAGTGGTATTGCTGGATCCTGAGGTAGGTTGATTATTTAATCCTTTTCAAAATAACACTGGAGGCACTAGCCAGATCAATAAGAGAAGACAGGGAAATTAGAAGGACACAAAAGAACAACTAGTAATTGTTTCTTATTGCTATTTTTCATACAATACATTTAGCCCTGTTTCATTTTTGTGGTGTTTGTGTTTCATTGTGTTTTGTTTTGGAATATTTTGTGTTATTTTTGTTTGTTTGTTTTGGTTTTCATCTTTTTTAATTTTCATTTTGATTTTTGACAGATCAAGAGGAAGAGAGAAAAAGAGATCTTGAAGTTCAGTATGTTGGAATATGGAGAATACCTAGCAGAGAGGAAAACATGGTAAAATATATTGTATAAAAACATTGAAAAAATAAACTAAAGAATATTTTTTACTCACCAGACAACACAAAATTAGAGCTTGAGTGGAAATCATACTTACTTAGAACACATTTATTTAGTTAATGTACAATTTCATATTGATAAAGTCCAACAATATATTATTTTATGTCTAATCATATCTATATACTTAGCATAGTGTACACATTCATTGCTTCCTCATTTCTTTGTTTCTTCTTTAAGAGGACTATCAATCTGCAATTAGCAGCTGTAACATACAGATCAAAAAGGAGAGGTTTCTCAGTAAGAACTCGTTCATTAGATATTTCTTCACCATGTCGCTTTAAGAAATACAATTTCCTTACTATTTCCTCAATAGGAAAAACATTTTTGTAATTTTAAAAACTCTAAACCTGGCATTTTGGATAAGACCTTGAATCCTGCATTTTCAAATATTGCCCTTTATGCTCAAGGGATGCTCTCAATCTAGTTGGAGCTCTTTTCTAGAGGCTGTTCTGACTGACAGCACTCTTAAGGAGGCACAGGAGCACCATCATGGATGTCAGGGCAGTAATCAACTGGGGTACAAGCTAACTAAAAGCAGCCATGATCTTTTCCATGATAACAAAAGTGAAAATAGTCTGGGATTTTGCATTCTGTCAGGGTCTTGTGAAACCAGAATTTAGCAGTCGTTCCAACCTTTGAAACCTAAAGAGGTAGTTTCTGGAACTGGAGCAATGGCCTTATAGTCATGAGCCTTTGTCAATGAAGAAGATTCAGGATCAGCTCTCAAAACCCATTTGACAGCTCACTACTACTCGTAAACTCCAGCTCCAGAGAATTCAAACCTTTGGTCTTCATGGCAAGACCATCATATGCACATATTTACACATAGCCAAATACATGAGCATATAAATAATTTTTAGTAGATCTCATGAAAAGAAGAACATTATCTACACTGTGCTTCATTCCAGGATTCTTAATGGAGCAGGTAAGAAATGAACTAAGGTAGGGAGCTTTTGAATATGTCACCTTAGGTAAGAACAACCTGAGACATGAAAACAGAATCTCAGTTCTTTCAGGATAAAAGCAGGTTACCAGGTGTAATGATATGTATTGGAAACTAAGCAGACAGACCAAAAAATAAATAAAAATAAAAGAGCCCTTCATATTTGAAAACAATAAGAAATCAGTTCACTCCCTTTTCTCTGAATCAAGAATTAGGACACAAAAACGACCAATCTTGCTTAATTTTGAAAGTCAAGGGCTCCTTCAATTTGATGACATCCCATCTACTTCTAGAGTAGCTTTGGGGGCTTGATGTTTAGATAAAGTCAAAGTGGACTTAAATGTTTAGAGCTAGAGTCTATACACAAACAAATCCTAATGGAAATACATTTTACAGCCACTGTTCAGTGAGCAGTATCTCACAGTGACTTACATCTCATAAGAGAAAACTAATTTACATATCAACATAATTTACTAAGAAAGACTTCAATTTGTTCCTCGTACTTTTTGTTTTTTTCTGTGGTTGTTTAAAAACTGTGGCATATAAGCTTATATATTATGTTACAACAATAGACTGAAAAAATCAGTTGTCTTGCTTTTGCTTGACAATAAATGTAGAATATATGCTGCTATGAATGATCATTATTCCAAACATAAGACAGAGCCAGCATATAAGTCAAATTGTATGGCATTTACCCATGGGAGATAGAATTTTATAATAGAGTGTTTTCTAATATATTAATAGTAATGGAAGAACAAGCTCAGTATTATATATTTTTTTTAATCAATGGGTTTTATAGTTTGAGAATTAGTATTCCTTGTCCACCTGACTGTGTTTAGAATCATCATGACAACGCTCCTCTGGTCATGTGTAAAAGCTTGCCAGAGAAGTTAAACTGAGGGGAGACGATCAACCCTAAAAGTGGTTGTACCATACCAAGGCCTGGGATCCCAGACTGATTGAAATGGCAAGCAAGATAATTGAGGGCTAGGGTTCCTCATCTGCTTTCTGACTGCTGATATCATGTAGCCTGTCTCATGTTCCAACACACACCTTCCCTGCCTCTATCTTCTCTTCATTCCAACTGTGAGCCTTAAAAATATCTTACCTTCCTTAAGTTGTTCTCATCCGGTACTCTGTCACATCAGTGAGAAAACCAATAAATACATCTGCTTATAGAATATCTTTGCAATCATTATAAACATTTTAGCCTACAAATATATTTTATACTGAAATTTATCACATAATCCTCAATGAAATAATAATGGATTTTATGTGAGCACATATTCTCATGATCACGTGATAAGAGAGCCTAGAACACAGAATAAATGCGCTTTCAAAGACATTTATCTTTATCCTATAATCTCATCTTTCTAAATAATGAGCAAACTATTTTTAATGAACTAGGGTTCCTATTACATGCAACTGCAAGCTTATGCAAGGTCAACTAGCTGCAGTTTTAAACTTCTGAATTACAGTATGCACTTAAAGAAAATACAGAGAATAATATCCAACACTTCATTGTGGTTCTTGGAAGAGTCACATTAGATCTTAGGAAATTAATATCTTGCCTCAGGTAATGATGCTTAGAGAAATGATTTCTACATGGATTATGCCTATAATCCAACTACTTTGAATACTGAGACAAGTAGATTGTTACCAGTGTGTGGACAATATCTTGAATACATAAATGTATTGCAAGAATAAAATGAAATTAATATAAAGTAGAATAAGTAAAAAGCACATGCTTATCTTATTTTATCAAGATGGTGAGGCAGAGTGCATCATGGTTCTAATTTATTTTTATTTTTTTATTAATACTGTGTGCAATGAAAATGAAAGAAGTAAAATCTTCAGTGCTTTATGAATCAATAATAGATGTAATGCTGCGGTCATGGGTATTGAGAGCTGTGGCTTCAATGTGAGTATGAATGTGAAGGAACATGAATTGTTGGTTGTGATTTGTGGAATCTTCTCCCTACTACAATCAGAAAAACAGTTTTGAAGGTATCATGACTTTGAGCAGTCCAAGAAATTTGAGCAATAAAGGTCCTGTCAACTTGATCTTTGTTCCACTGTAAACGGAGACTGCTAGTTTGTTTCCTGGCCACCCAGACCCGAATAATCAATTACGCAGAAACTATATTAATTCCAACACTGTTTGGAATTATATACTAGCTAGCTCTTATATCTTCAGTTAACCCATTTTTATTAATCTGTGTATCACCACGAGGTTATGGACTATTAGTAAGTTAACAGAGGCCACCTTTCTTCTTCGGCAGCTACATGGTGTCTCTTTGACTCTGCCTACTCTCTATATAGCTCGTCCAGCCTGGTTTTATTCTGCCCTTTCATAGGCCAAAGCAGTTTTATTCATCAACAAATAGAAGCAACACATAGACAGTAGGGTACATCCCACATCATCCCATGTGCATTCGATTTTTTTCTGTTGTTGTTTATTCTTTTGATATTTTGACAAATTGGGTAAATCAAAGGTCATTCTAAAATGAATGTGTTCTAAAGGGAAGGAGACACACAAGTCCAGTATGGTGAAAGAACACAGGCAAGTACACAAGTCATGCTGGACAGCAGCGGTGAGAGAAACCTGCATCTGTTGCCTTCTGAGAAGAATTATTGACTTTTCACTTCCAATATCGTTATCAAAATTTGAAGAGTTTATTTAACATTTATGAACTTATTTCCTTACATTTCTAAGCTCATTCCCGTGTCTTTCTTCTTATTGATGCAATGTTTTTAGAAGTATCTTATTTTCAATATTTTAAGTTGTTCAAGAACTGTTAAATTTTGTGTAAGCTGAAAACTAATACTATAATTGATATGAAAATAAAAACATCATTTAGCAATGAGCAAGAAGCAAAAGGAACTGCCCAATTCCACAGTTGCTGCCACAGTTGCTATTACAGCTAGATGACGCAAAGATCCAACAAAGAGAATTACAGACAAACTTCCTTTGTGAACACAGATACAAAATTCTCACTATAATACTTGTAAAATAAATCCAAGATTATATCAAGAGATCACGGATTATAGTCATACAAGGTTTTTTCCAGAGATGCAAAATTGTTCAAAATTTAGAAACTGATAAAAGCAATCTAATAAATAAACAAATTAAAATACAAAAACTACTTGATCCATTCATTAGATTCAGAAAAGACCTTAGAAAAATTCCAATACCCTTTCATGAAAATTTCCCGGAAATATTACAGCTATTAGTGACATACCTCAATATAATAAATGTAGTATACAAAAATCTATAACTAACATCAACTTAAATGAAAAGAATCTTGAATAATTCAACTAGTATCAGCAACAAGGCAGGGTTCTCTACTCTCTACATACCTATTAAATATAGAATGTGAAATCTTAGCTGGGAAAATAAACCACTGGAAAAATCCAGGGGATACAAATTTGAAGGGAAGAAATTAAAGTATCTTTATTTGCAGATGATATGGCCATATGACATGTGCTTGCAAAATTCCACTAAGAAAGTCATAGACCTGATAAAATCTTTCAGAAATGTAGAAATACTAATTCATAATAATCAGTAACCTTCCCATAAACAAATGGGAAAGGGATGGAAAAAATAAGTAACAAAGTTTTCACAAAAACCTCAAAAATATAAAGTGTTGCCATGTGGTGATTGTGCACACTTTTAATCCTGACATGTGGGAGGCAGAGGCAGGCAAATCTCTGTGAGTCCAAGCCCAGCCTGGTCTATTGAGGGAGTTCAAGGACATATAGATACCCTGTCTCAAAAAACCAAAAACTTAAAAAAATGTGTGTGTGTGTGTGTGTGTGTGTGTGTGCAAGTATGTGTGTGTGTGTGTGTATGTATGTATTGTGATCATAATGGATTTTTTTATGTTTTCTTGGATTTGGATTGCCAGTATTTTATTGAGAATTTTTGCATCAATGTTCATGAGTGAGATTGGTCTGTAATTCTCTTTCTTGGTTGAGTCTTTGTGTGGTTTTCGTATCATGGTAACTGTAGCCTCATAAAAAGAGTTTGAATATGGAGAAGTAGAGCTGGTGCCCACCTAGAGCCTTGGCCCATATGGGCTACTGTTATAGGTAGTAGGAGGCACTCTATACTCTAGTAAAGAAGAATCATAACAACCCACCCAACCACAAACTCTTTGATGTACACTGGTGTTCTGTCTACAAGATATTTGGTGCAATAGTGACACAAAGCTTATGGGAGCAACTAACCAATAATGATTTGAGTTATGACCCAGTCCAGCATATGAGATCCCTTCCTTATGCTGCTTGAGTGAACAACATCTTGATATTAAATATTGCTGGGGCCTAGGGGAAGCCAAATTTTACGGATATGCTAAAGAAATTTAGCAAGAAAATGACTTCATAATGACATTCTGTTATATTCATATATCATGCCTTGTTCAGTAATAATGATAGAATTTCTAACCAATAAGAACAAATACAGACTCACAGCCAGAAACTGTGCAGAGAGTAAGAGACATCAGAACATTCAGCTCTAAAGGATCTGTCTCCATCAAATGTGTTCCCCTCTATGGCACAAGGAACTGGGCTGGAAAAGAGGCAGAAAGAATTTAAGAACTGGAAGGATGAAGGACACCACAGAAATAACGTTTTTTTAAACACCACAGGACTGATATACAGGTAAACTCACAGACAATGAGCCTTTATGCACAGGGCCTGCAGGAAGCTGCATCAGAGAGATCCTAGAAGTGAATGTATGCCTACATCTGTAACCCAGAACCTATTGCCAAAACATAACAGCTTGCAAATAAACTATAGTTTCTCTAAGGAATCTTACTAGGGAAACAAATTACTCTAAAGGGTAGGCTGCACATACAGGTGTAGGTGGCCAATATGAACAAACTCAGGGAATCTTCAGAGGATCCTTGTCTTATAATATTACAACAAGACTTTTTCTTTTTTCTTTTTTAAAATCTTACATACACACACGTACACCCACCACACATGTCTTTGCCATATACATACACGTACCTTTTTACCTTACAGGCTCTTTTCATGTCTATTAATGTTCCCTATTGTGTTTTGATAGGATTCCCGGGTAGGAAAGTTAGGAGGTCTCTGCATTTATTTCTATTTCTTGTGCCATTCTTGTGTTCCTTTCCTTCTATTTGTTTGTTTTGTTCTATCCTAATGTGTTTTTATTGTATTTTATTTTTAGCCATTAGAAGCCTCTTTGCTTTCTAATATGAGAAAGAAAAGAGATGGATCAGGAATGCAGGAGACATTGGGGAGGAATTGGTAGCAGGAGAGGAATGGGAAAATTTAATCAAGATATAGTGTATAGAAAAATACTTATTTTCAATGAGAGAAAAAAGATCAAGAAAACCCTGTTAATAAATTTGAAAGAGAATAAACATTTCTAATTAATACATTTTTCAGATCTAAGTACTTAAAACACTATAAAATTGACATAGAACAGAAAAAGAAGCATTAGAATGTAGAAAGTTTGCATATGGGTTTAGCAAACAATGATTAAGAAAAAAAAGAAACACCTCTGGAGTATTACTGCACTGCAGTGAGGAAGAATGATCTGTTAATAAAGATATCTACAGGAACATTAAATGTAAATCATAGCCTCCTAACTCACACTGCAAGCAAACTAATAATGAAAATTACAAGACAGTGAGATGGAAAAGACAAGAAATACAAAGAATTGTTACGATAATTCATATTCATGAAGAAGAACCCCCCCTCTATATATATATGGAAAGCAGACATACCCTCACAGGATTGAGAAGAAGAAGCAGGACAGGAGGAGAAGGGAAAGAAGGAAGATGAAAGGGAACATGAAAAAGAGGAGAAGGAGGCACAGGAACAAGAGATTTATGAAGCTGCTAAGTTAAGGAAAATATAAAACAGACGATTAGATATTCAAGGAAATACAAACCTAAATTAGTATTGAGTATTATGCATATATAACCAGAAGGATAAAGATTTACAGTTGCATATCAACTCTTAAAGAAATTATTGATGGAGCATAGTAAGATGACTGAGATAGCTCAGGGGTTAAGAGCAGATACAACTGTAGTTATTTGCTATGTTTGGTACCAAGTGTCCACCTTGAGTGGCTGAAAACTCCCTGTAATTTTGGGAATATCTGATGCTTCTGACATCCATGGGATTCTGTGCATATATCTGGACACAGATATACACACATTTTAAAAATAATAGTAAAAAATAAAAGAAAATATAGAACACAGAGTCCTGTCATTTGATTCCAATAACAAATAAAATAGATGTAACTAATATGTAAAACTGATTTTGCCACATGTGCTAATGTTGAGAGATCAAAAGTCTCACTCTTGTACATAGATCTTCAAAAACACATAGATGAAACAAAATCTCTCCCTCTAACCTTCAAAATGATCCAGTCATGCCAAAACCTTGATTTTTAAACACTGGTACCCCTAAAATCTTCTTATCTACAACAAAATCACAACCCACAGTGTGCCTAGATGATCCAAGGCAAACCTTGAAGAGGGAGTACCAAGGAGGGAACTGAGGATTATTTGCTAATTTCAGCACACTGTTGCAAGAAACCCATTCCAAGGTTAACATGCAGGCACTCTGAACTCATAAACTGAGGAAATGAATTGTGACTACCACATGCCTCATCTCTATGTAATCTAGTGCTACTTGTATGTCACAAAAAATTCAAGTGAACTACTATTATTGTAAATAATAAAATCCACAAAATGAAATAATCTCACTTTCATAAATCCCAAATCATGGATATGATAAAAAAACAACATAAAAGTTGAAAGGAACATAACCCTTCAAACTTTTCCAGTTCTTTGGTGATAATGTCTCACGAGAAAGAATTAGATGATAACTAAAATAACTCAAAAGTGTGAGTATCAGTATTTTTAAAGAAATAAAGCATAAACACCTATATGAATTCAAAGGAAAGGTATGCTTACACACACATATACACACAGGCAAACACACGCACAGAGAAGCTGAATAACATAGAAATTATTGAACAGAAATTTAACAAAGAAATGGGAATGTCTCCTTGAAAATGATGAACATTATGCACACAAATACTTCTAAAAAACTATTATAAATATGTTCAAGGAAGTCAAGAAGGAAATGAATATTTGCCAAGAGAAAAAATGCAGTAGATAAATAAAATAAGGTAGTCATTTTAGGATAATAAAAGAAATTCAACAGAAAGTTAGAATTACTAAAGAAAAATTAAAATGAAATGATGGTGGAAATAAAATACTTAATAAGTCAAATTACAAATACACTGTAATGTCTCACCAATAGAATAGAATGTTGAGAGTGGAGCAATAGGACTTGAACACAAGGTGAACCCAAAGAAAAACATATATAGATCCTCCTGGAAATTGGAAGCAAACAAGATCGCCAGACAAAAGTTGGAAGCACGGGGGTGGGGAGAGAGATGGGGATAGGGAAGGTGGGGGGGAAGGGGAGAGGGGGAAGGAGAAGGGAGAAGAGAGGGACTGGGAGGAGCTTGGGGGAGTGGGAGAGTGGAGATGGAGGAAAGGTGGATATTGGAGAAGGGAATAAGATATCTACATTAAGGGAGTCATTTTAGGACTCGCAAGATACTTGGTTCTAGAGGGGATCCCAGGTGTCCACGGGGATGTCCCCAGCTAGGTACTTGGGCAGCAGCAGAGAGGGTGCCAGAACTAGCCTTGTCCCATAGTCACATTGATGAATATCTTGATCACATCCATAGAAATTTCGTCTGATGGATGGAGATAGAGACAGAGACCCACATTCACATCAGAGCAATGGACTGAGCCCCCAAGGTCCAGTCAAAGAGCCGAAGGTGGGAGAAGGAAATCAGGACCGCGAGGGGCTGGTCCACCCACTGAGACATTGTGCCTGAACTAATGGGAGCTCACCAAATCCAGCTGGACTGGGACTGAACGAGCATATGATCAAACCGGACTCTCTGAATGTGGCTGCCAATGGGGGCAGACTGAGAAGCCATCAACAATGACACTAGGACCTAGCTCTTCTGCATGTATTATCGTTTTGGGAACCTAGTCGATTTGGATGCACACCTTCCTAGGCCAGGATGGAGAGGGGAGGACCTTGTACTTCCCACAGGGCAGGGTACCATGCCCTCTTTTAAGGAAGCAGGGAGAGGGAGGAGGGGTGGGGGGAGCGGGAGGGGACGAAATGTAAATTTTTTTGAATGGAAAGAAATAAAAGAATATGGAAAAAAAACGAAAAAACTGGGGTCATTCAAACAAGACTAATGCTAATTTTTTAAATGAACAAATGAGACATAAAAGAATGATGGTAAACCACAGAAATACCAACAAATTATGGACAAATAAGAAAAAATAAAAAGTCATGTCAAAGGTATAAAATAATTCCAATAAATTATCAAAATAAATTTCATAGATCTTGAGCAAAATAAATCTATTTGGTAAAAGAGGCAAATAGAATACCAGGAAGGCAGGATCAGAAAAGGAGCTCTCATCTCATACACAAAACACTAAAACATGTAATGAATACATTGAAAGCTACAAGAGGGGCTAAGTCACATTGAACAGCAAGGTAATGATTAATAGCTAATTATTCAATGTAGTTTTACTTTAAAAAGAGAAGAGCTTGGAAAGACGTATTTCATGTTCTGAGAAATCAGAACTGCCCCCACAGACAACTGATTACCACAAAACTGCCTGTCATAAAACACTGGCGAATAATACTTTCCAATGGCAGAAGCAGGCTAAAACACTTTCATGAGAACTAAGTCAGCGCCACAGAGGACACTGAAGAAGATTCTTTGGAATAAAGAGGGGATAAACATATATAACCTGTCATGAGGTTAAAAACGTCATACTAGGACTTAAGCAAATAAGGACTAAGAAAACACCATAAAATCAACACATTGACAATAATTAATAAATGTCTTTGAATATTAGTTTAGATTTAGTGCCCTGAATACCTTCTCCCAAGTCTACAAACTAGTGAACTGAATTAGAAAACAGTTATCTTTCATCTGCCCCCAAGTAACACACGATCAGCAAAGACAGATACCACCTTAGAGAAAAGGTAAAGAGCAAAAGAATCCTTGACAAATGGAACCAGGAAACAAAAGGTCTGACCATCCTGATAACTGAAAAATTAAACTTTAAACTAAAACTGGATAGGAAAATAAAAAAAAACCACACACACACACAAGGGTTCCTTCATGTTGATCAGGGAACAGTCTGGTGAGAGGGCATTACAATATAAAACAGCAAACACCGGAGCACTCAATTACAGAGAATAAATATTACTACAAATACAGTCACACATTGTGAGACTATGAGGCCATCTCTACAGACGGAGGCTCAAGTTTTGTACTGTAAACCTGGTCAAATGCTTGGGGATGAGAAACACGTAAGTTTAATGGGGAAAATAACTACTGCTGGTTTTCTCAAATAAATACATTGTGCCTTTCAAATTGCCTTTTAAGTAAATATATGTATTCCTCGAGCTAGCACTGCCAACACTTTGACTAAAGAAGTAGAGAAGCTTTTTAATCAATAGGTGGTACTTTCTGCAGACACTCAAAACTGGATGAAGTATTTGACTGAGACCATGGAAGTTCAGTCTTAGATCAAGCATTTCTATCAGCCACTCTGCACAGTCATGCAAAGCTGTGGGGAAAGTATTACAAAGATTGTAAAAGCCCGTAGAAATGGTGGCAGGTTCAGAACACCATGTTTTGGGTAATATGTGGCCATTGCACTCTTGATCTCACAGTAGTTGTAGCTATCACCACAAGACCTGTATAACATTCGGTTATCAGCACGTGATCGTGGTGGATGGGGTCTCATGAGATTAAAAGGAGCTAATGGTTGCTGGGGAAAGGAGCGACATTATCTTTAGTGGTTTGCCTTGGTTAAGTTGCTCGTGCTCTAGAACTATTCTTTTGCTCACACTGCTTTCAACAACCCTACTTACACTCATAGAGTGGATCACACACATAAACAAACACACAGAGACATATTACTAATGATGGATCATTTATAGGAGGAGGGAATCATGAGAAGTTCAGGGAAATTTCAGTAGTCTATGGCTACTATAGCATTAGCTTTAGGATACTGAAGCTGGAAGCCATGAGCCACTAATGGAGGGTGAATATAATCAAACACATCACATACATGCTGGAAAATATAATGAAACCTATTATGTATAATTTATGTGTACACATAAATTATTTTTAAACCGAAAATATAGAAAAAGATATGCATACATATCTTTACCATTAAACATATAAAAGAACCTTGATAGCATCATTTGATTGTAACATAGTTGTAAGCTAGAAAAAAAAACAGTATAATAACTGTATGTCTCTAATTGGCTTGTCATTGTTTACGTGCTGAATTTAAGTAGAGAAGAATGTCAAAATTCCAGTGAATATGACAGTTTTCTCTAAAACCTTTATCATTCATTCATAACCAATATTTCTCAAATACCATCCCTTCTAAGACAACCTGGAAAAAGTTTCTTATGCACATACTCTATGGAATAATAAACTAGTTAATTTAGCATTTATAATATCCTAAAGAAATTCCTGACTTCTTCTTGTTCTATTTTTCTTCTTCTTTTTCCCGTTCTTCTTGTCTTCTATCCTCATCGTCATCTTCCTGTTCCTCCTCCTCTCCTTCCTCCCCCTCCTCCTCTTCTTCTCTTTCATAGCATTAAAGCACACTCTGTAATTCTATCTCTAGCTTCCCCAAGTTCTACATATATATATATATTCATAGAATCATTTCTACAGCTAAATTTACAAGAGAGTGAATAGAATACAAACCACTAAATATGCAGTTTTAATAAGATTATATTTGAATTAACTTTGTACCTGATTTGTTGTGTATTAGGGTGTTCCTACATATGAAGGACCGAAAGCACACTAGTGCTAAATTTGTATGATGCCATCACTATTGTCCCTTCCTGTACAAGAAAAGTTATTTTATTGTGTCCACTTTTCCTTTGCTTTGACTGCATCCCTTAGTTTAAAGCAGTGTAGCAGGAGCTCATTCATCTTACTTTATATAGGAATGTGTTGAAATTCTCTGTGGCATTTATATAATCATCAAACAATTTAGAGGAGACTCCCATGTTAATTGATAAGTAACTGATAAATGGAGACACAGAAAAAAATCCAGTGGGGAAAAAAGATAAAATCTTCTATGTTGAGATATATAATTCAGTCTAAACAATCTCTCTACTCATTTCATATCACCTAAGAATTATCCTAATTGTTTGTTGATTTTCAATAACTTTGTCCTTATACAGTCAACTAGAGTATTAACTGGCATCAAAAGAATCCTTGGCTGGTTTCTATTACTGGAGGTCATTGTGATACTGAGCTACAAAGGAATGTGAAGAGTACAATTGGAGTGGGTCAAAGAAGAAGGTTTATGATATTTACCTCTGCACAGAAGCTACATCTCTCTATCCCAGAAAGCCAAGGGTTCAGGTGCTGTCAACAGAGAGCTGATATCCAATGGAGCCTGGAGCAATGGTAAGTGATGAACTGTATTCCCTAAGGACACTTGACATTTTAAAACCGTGGTGCAAGGCACATTTTCTATCCCCCAAATCCATAGACCCTCTTAGTTAGTGTGTTCATCTGTCTGTTTGTTTGCCTGTTGACATTTGTGCTTTAGTAATCTAAAGATTGCCTATTCCTCACCCCAAGTAAAACAAACTTTTCACATTTTTGGAAATGCAACCCAGGGAACAGAACACTGGCTCCATTTCCTGCTGGACTCAGCTTTAAGACTGGTTTTCCAGCTATGAGAAATCCGGCATCGCCTTTCCAGGGTGTTACCTGGAAGAACCTATTTTATCTCACAAAACTCCACTGAGATTTTAAGATTAAATCGATGAAAGTATGTTCTTATAATCACTATTTTTAAACACCATTATTTCACTCTTTAACCACTATTACATAGTACATTTTTAGAAAGATTTGGATAGCATTTTTATTTATTTTATACTTTTAACAATGCTAAAACTTAGAATCATAAAGATTAGGCAGATGGAGATATTGGCTATCAGATTTCTACTATTGTGTAAAGATAATTTTATAAAAATAATTTTAATTTACTTCAATCTCTCATCTGTTCTAGTGAATTGAGGAATCACTGGTTTAAGAGTATTAGGTACTAAAATAACCAAACAGAAATCATATTTTCCCTAATTATTGCCATGTCTGAATGAGGTCACAGAATAAAAAACAGCCTAAGTCTTCCAAGATTTACTTCCAGATTTTCTCTTCTCTTTAAAATCTACCAAACTTCCAAAATGGGTCAAAATTTAGAAAATACCATACACTGTAGTGCCCATGACTGGATGATACAAATGCAACAAACCCGTTCAGGTAAGCAACAGGCAATGAGGCAGAAGTGGGGGTGGAAAGAGTGTTAGCGAGAGAGGACCAGACAGAGTACTGCTATGACACAGTGTCTTCTACATATGATAGGAAGTTGAACCTATGAAATCTTAACAATTTGATCACCTAAACACCTGAAAAATCATGACACTAGTTGACATGACAATACATATGGAATAAAAATCAGAAGGCATAACTTCTAGTTGAATTAAGGCAAATAATGACTGTTAAAAGAAGAATCATTCTTCCCTAGGGACAAGCCCCTTGAGATGTTATCCAATCAAGTGGTCATCACCAAACATATTTGTATATGAACAGTACTAAATGATTCACATATATATCACATATATACATACATTTATACATAAATTGCATATTTATATACTATATAATAGTAATAAAATATACATACATAAATTAGTGGTGTAGCAACTGGTAAATTGCTCATGTTCCTGTAAATATTCTTCTGCTTACACTGCTTTCAACAACCGTACTTACACTCACTCAGTGGATCACAACCACACACATGAATGCATACACAAAGACATATAACTAGACTAGGAGGAGGAAGAGGATCAGAAGAAGTGCAGGGATATTTCAGTTGTCTAAGGCTTTACCCAACTGAATCTTGAAATCATGAATCTGTAATGGAGGATAAATATGATCAAAACACATTACTTATATGTTTGAAACTGCCATAATAAAACATATTATCCAAAAGTAACATGTTTTTGTAAGTTACTTTTAAAAGTAAAAAAAGTAAATGGCATGCATATACATCTTCACCATAAAGCATTTATAAAAACCTTGATAGCATAAGTTGATTGTAACATAGCTGTAAACTGGAAAAAATCTATAGTGTGTGTGTGTGTGTGTGTGTGTGTGTGTGTGTGTGTGTGTGTGTGTGTGAAGAGACAGAGAAGTTGAGAGGGAGTAGGGCATAGGAGATGGGATGGGAGGAGTTAGATAGGGAGAAGGTGGGAGAGAAATTGTGTGAACACAATTAGTCATGCATGAAATTCTAGAAAAGACTTTATAACATCTATCCAGTTTCTACATCTTTTCTATGATGAAGAAGTCATTAATTCTGCTTTATACCTAACAGACATCAGGAGACATTTGTCTATAAAGGAAGTCATCTCCAACTACAAAATCACCATGGCTATGAAGATAATTGCTAGGCTGTGGATGAAACCAAGACTTGCCAACTCCCTGATTTGCTGTCCTTGTGGCAGAGCCATGTAGAACTATTTAGGTGTGCTTTTTCTCTTCAATTATTTTTCATCGAAACAGCTATGAACAAACAAATGCACTGACATGAAAATACCCTTTCCATAAAAAGGGCATGTTTTCCTTTGGAGAATGAAGACTTGCTAGACAGATTTTGTCTTTTCTTTTTGTTCCAGCTACCATGTTACACAGTAGAGCCAAGTTTTATAAAGTGTTCTGGTTATCTCTGCTTAAGTTATAATTTCAGTTCCTCTTCCATTTCTACCTATCCTATATAGCATGGTCAGCTACAAAATACTTATAAAAACAATAACTCCTAAAGAAGACTACCAAACACAGTCCTAGGAATTTGGGACAACAGTCCTCAGTTGCCCTTTGAGAGCCCTGATTCCTTGGTCCATGTATAGGTCTGAAGAGTGCAAGTTGTTTGGTGTGTGGCTTGTGTGGGCAGTGATGTAAGAGAAACTGTTCTCCACATACGCAAAAAGCTTTACATGCTCCTTATAAGCGAAACAAAGTAATAAAAATTAATAATAAGCCTATTGTATCAATCAAAGAATTCGGGAGAGACAAATTAGAATGTAAAGTTTGGAATCAAGCTCTCCTCAGAAACAGTATAGTAAGTAATCTAGAATTTCATTATTGACTAGCTGCTTCTCCTTCAATGATCAGGGCACCCCTAGATACAACATATCGGTTGCTCCCCCATACAAAAATGCATAATAAATAATATGCTTTCCTACAGGGGACATTGCCTTTTACAGTATTTGGAAATCAATAAAGGGACAGAGTAAGCAGAAACCATTTTAGATAAAAATAAAAGTTTTTGAAGGTATTCTGCTGTAGTAGAGAGCAAACAATACTTTGAAAATTATTTCTTTCAGTTGATTAGCAAACTCTCCAGTAAAGGAATGAAATCCATTTCATTTACTGTTCTCCCTCCTACGTGACCACACTTCCTCTCATGCTGCTGGTACTACAATGGAGACAGGTGTCAAAATCTCATATTGAACTTATGAGCTGATATATATTCCAAAATATTTAGATTACATAAACAGTTTCTGAAGCCCTCAGATTAATTACCTTATTAAAGCAAATTAGAAATAGTTTTTGTTTTAGCAATGTACTGTACTCCATTTCTCCTCTGTAGGCAGATAACTAAATCCTCTGCAGTCTGCATATATGCCTGACACGTACTAAGTTGTCTCCCTGGTTGTGTTTTTATTTCCCCATCTTTTTTCTCCTCAGTATAAATGGGAAGTCAGGTGCAGGTTTCCAGTGCCATCAACCTCATACATATTAGCATTTCATACCACTTAGACATTTGTTCATATTTTTTAAATTTTTATTCTACTAACTTGATATTTCACTAATCTTCATCCAATTGGCCATAAAATTGACCTTTACTCAACCCTTCTTTTTATTCTCTTTCAGTATTCCCTGCCCCCGACCCCAGACAGTCATACTTCCTATAACTTTTCTGGCTAAAACCATATTTTACATTTTATCTGGTCTTTGCCCAGAGGAAGAGTCAATATATTTAACAGATGGAACACTGATTTACTGTTAAGACTTTATTGTTTATGAGGTCCGAAAGTTTCAGGTAGTAGAGATTCAGGCTATAGTACACCAAGATTAAAGGATTGCCATTAAACCTTGTCAATCCCTTTCTCCGGTATCAGCACAGAATCCCTCTTTCCTGTCCTGCTCTGGTTCAACTCCCACTGGCAGTACATTTTATCTTTTGATTCCACCTGTGTTTCTGCATAAGATGTACCTTCACATCTAAAGTGTTCCTATAAACTATGAGTAATGGGCAATCCCACTCTTACAAAAAATTTATCTCACCCATTCCTCTGCACAACTTCATAGGAGATTATTAAATTGTGAAAGTAACATAGAATTGGCGAAGAGGTTCTTCTTTTTTCCTAATGAAGTCACATCATACATCTCTTTCGAGGAGAACTGTAGAAATCAGTAGGGGCAGATTTGAAGTGAGGCATTTGGACCTAGGTAAAGCAACCATTGGGTCCATCTAGATCATTTGCCTACTCCAAAGCAAAATCATCTGGATTGTGATACAATTGTATTAGGGAAGAAATGATTTATTGAAGCCATTTTTATTTCTGGTGAGTAGTCCTTTCATTTCAGCTTTCACAATCACAGGCTGCTCAGCAGACTGTGCCCTGAGCCGCATGTTCAGTATTATATTTGTTACATTATAGCCCTGGAAACCCTTACTGGAATTCAGGGGGAAATAAGAGTACATATAATTCACCAAAATAGTAGAATAAGCATGACATTTATTTTTAAATAAAGCTCATTTTGTATAAAAGCAAACACCATCAAAATGATACATTGCTTTAAATTCTACTAATTAGGACATAAAAGGAAACAGCTTGTTTTCAGTTGAACTCGTTACCCGGTTACAAACTCCCTAAATGTTAATTTGTGGCACACACAGAAAGCCTTATCATGCAGTAGCCCCTGGGATGATGCCTCTACATCTGAAAAACCATAGTAAATATTATTTACTTAATCTTCCCCTAAACTGGAAAAATCACTGAGTTTGGGTGTTTAAATGTTTTCAAAATATAAACTTAAATATGCTGTTATTCATCTAAGAATGACATCTGTTAGGTGGACTTAACTATAATTCCATATTCACAGAAAATAGAATTAAGGATTGCTGTTCAGTTTTCTACAGTAATCTAAAGGATTTCCTTTCATGCTACAAGCCTTGAGCGTAATTATGTCTTGAGTAAGTGCTCATTAGATTCAGGAAATGGTTTGTTCTGGAGAAACCTTCTGACAATCTGATTGTCTATGGGAGTAACAATATGAAGAATCTAAAACAGATTGATCCTATCCACATCAAAATCAAATTTTTTCTTTCCTGGTGATTAAAAATAATAATTATGCTCATTTATTTTGCATAGAACATGATTGCATTAATGAGCTTCTTTAGTTCTAGAAACTGAGATACATGTCTTAGCCACAGATGACTCAGACCCAAACCAGAGATTCCAAAAGCTCAAAGTATGGTATCTTTTAATCAGTTTTAGTTTGTTTCTTTGGTTCGCTTCTTTAAGAAATTTGAGCAATTACTCTTTACCAAGGAACTGGAAGGACAATAAATTAGACATACATATTTATGTATACATAATACATAATACACACACACACATATATATACGTATGTGCATATGTGTACACGCATGTGTGGAATAAATACACATATAAATGCACAATTGTACATATGTATGCACATAAATCAGTCTTTTTGATTCCAATTAATTGTTCTATTGATTTAGTTTGTCACTATGTATTTTACAAGCATGGATGAAATTTTCCAAAGAAATAAATGTTTCCAGAAGACAAGCGATCAGTAATTTGAGTGCATTCATATTCCCCTCCATTTCTCACTTTAGAATGAACAGGAGATGATATCTAAGGAAATGCAAAGAATTGAAGTGGAAAAATATGGAGGAAGTTAATGTGAAAATATGCCTTCAACCTTTCATTGTCTGCCTCATGGGTAAAAAAAAAAAAATCACCTGGACCTGATGAGTTCTATTGACTCTACATTACACATTGATTTTATCCTAATACAAATTGGTCAAGTACTTATTACGTTGAAGAGAATAGACATGCAAAGGAAAAATGGAGAGAAGATATATGATACAAGTCTCTTATTTGAAACAAAAATAACTCTCTCTGTGAAACTATAGACAAATAACTTATTTACCCGGAAGCCACAGTGAGAAAAGCAATGTATCTGTCCTTTAATTAGGCAATAGAAATCCATGAAGCTGCATTCCCTTGGTTTTCAGCTGTTTATTTTGCATCAGTAAAATCCATGGACTCTGAAGGAGAACTCAACCATAATTAAAAGTGTTATTGAGCTAAACACAATTAACAGAGCTTACCTCATTATATAATGTAGTTGGCATCAGAAGTAGAGTTCAAACTAGCTTTCTTTTATGCATTATTGTCAGACATATTTATGAAAATCTCTAATGTAATTTAGCAATGGCCAGTATCAAAATCATGCATGGAAAGCTGATGACTTTTGAACCATGACAATCAATTCCTAGGGAGCTTGACAGTGGTTACTAACCTTGTAGGCAATTGGATTTGCTTTTGACTCCATCTCCTATTTCCATGAAGGGGACACCCACAGAAACAGTTTACATGAGCGAATGGGAGCTCACTAACTCCAGCTGGACAGGGAAGGAACCAGAAGAGGTCCAAACTAGTCCCTCTGAATGTGGGTGACAGTTGTATGGCTGGGGCAGACTGTGGGGCCACTAGCAGTGGCATCAGGATTCATCCCTACTGCTTGTACTGGTTTTTGGGGAACCTATTTTCTTTGGATGGGTACCTTACTCAGCCTAGATATATTAGGGAGGGTCTTGGATCTTCCCCAAAGCAATGTGCTTTACTCTCTGAGGAGTAGATGGGAGGTGGGGAGAGGGGGTAAGTGGAGGTATGGGAGGAAAGGAGGGAGTGGGAACTGGTATTGATATGTAAAATGCAAAAAGATAGTTTGTTTTATTTTTGAAAAAAAAAGAAAAAGAAAAATATATAATCACTTCCTCTTTTGCTTTTCTCCTGGAAAACCTTTCCATATATCCCTCCTTGTACTATTTCTTTCAAATTCATGGCATTTTTTGCAGAACTGTTGCTACATGCATATCTGTGTATGTTTGTGTGTGTGTGTGTCCTCATAAATATAAACTGCTCATCTATATAGTGTTACTTACCTGATTCAGACATGATGATTAGGTATTAGATCACCAATTCATGTACTAGTATCTGGGAAAGACTCTTATTCCCTCTCTCAGCATTCTCAGTTGCTTGTAGGTCTTTGTGTATGGTTGAGACATTATGGGCTTTTTCCTATTTCCTTGACATGTCTATATGAATTCATAGCATTTTAATTTTTCAGATCCATATTAAATGCCTTGAATGTCTTTAAATTGTCAAGGCATACTCTAGTCACTTTTCCTTCCGCAGGGCATTTTTTTCCTTAGTGTGTATTGTTTCTATTCTTGACCTCTGTTTCTAGTAGCTTCCTATTGAATGAACCTCCCAGTGGGTCTCACACACTGAACTGTATTACTCTTGATTAAAATGCATTATGATGTCTCATGTTGAAATTGGATCACTGATCATGGAAGATGTTTGCTATTCTCTCTCAGCATCAGTGCCAGTCATACTTATTTACAATGTGAGGCAATGTAGTACAGACATGCAATATAAATAAATTACCACACATGCACACTCATTAACTTAGCATTTGTTCTATTTAAGAGAAAATATTATGTCTCTGAAACTCCTCTAGTGACGAGATAAACAGAAGCAGGCTAGACAGACCACAATCTCTGCAGTTGTGGTATTTATATAAAATGTATATTAATTCAAAATTAATAAGTGATATAAATGCATATATGTAAATGTATATTTACTATGCAGATGATTATCCTAATTTGAATCTACAAGTCTCTCTGTGTCTTTTAGAAATGCCAACTAGTGTTGGGGATTTTATGAAGAATTAATTACATGCTCTCTGTGTTTCATGAGTAGAGGTTGGCACTCTTGTTACTGATGCCTAACCTAGTTTAGGTTTCTGTGAATCAAACATGGTTTACATTTTGTAGCTTCTGATAACCTGATATAAATATCTATAGATTTTAGCATGTAAAATGTAGAGTTTGGATATCCAATGGAGTTTTCTAGAAGTGACCAAACTGTTTTAATGTAAGGGAATATTATTAACAAGGATGGAACATCATGCATCCATGACTTTAATTTACTCGTGCTCAGTAAATCACATTCTTGAAAATGTTAGACCAGAAATAAAAATGAATTCTTCCCTGGTGGTTTGCCAAGACCTCCAAAGATTTATTTCTTTTCATTGACCTTACAATATGTTTATCATTCCACCGTTTTTGATAGCTGCTATGTAGCTCTATTCTAATTCTTCTATCTGAAGAAGATAAACAAACAAGTTAGCAAACAAACAAATAAGGTATGAGCAAGGACACTGAGCTTATATTTTTGAAGTGTGTGCATGCTTATGGACATATATGTGGGAGCGCTGAATTTATGGTCTTCATTGACAAGCATAACAAAGACACTTTTCTTAAATAAAAAATAATTACCAAAGTAGAAAAGACTTACTGAGTGATGAAAACAGATCACTAAAAAGGAAGAAGAAAGTACAACATTTAATTCTGACAGAAGAGTAGTAGCTAGGGAAGAGCACACATGGAAATCTAAAACATAGCACATTAGGAGAGGAATCTGTTAAGAGCTAGTAAGCAAAGGGCCTTGAAATGTGCTAATTTTTTAAAAATGTCTTTATACATAATCAAAACCCATCAAAAGCTTGTTAGGAAAGTATGATAAGTCTATTGTTTACAGTTCACTCTTAAATTGCGAATGACAAAAGTTAATGTGGGATCAGCCTGAACATGCATATACATGCATGCATAATACACACATACATATATAAATATATATACTTGCATATGAGAATATATATGTCTTTGCTGAAGGGAAACTGGAAAATTCTATCTTCCCAAAGATTCCAGCTATGTATAGGGATTCTATCCCAGAATCTTTGATAAAATGAAAATCAGTACAGAAAAACAGTTACTTGAGGAAATTGCACAGGAAATATTTTTAGCACTTGAAGGACTGAAATGTGTTTCAGCTCTGCTTTTGGACTCGAAAATCCTCCTTATCCATTAAAATGTAAAGAGTCATGATTCTTTACTGTCATGCAAATGATGCATGTAAAGGTAACTACCTTCAAACAGTGTAGATCACTGTTGAATGCACCTTCATCTTCTGCTTCTCCATAAATCATTTGGCTCATGAAACCTCTTCTTGTCTTATTACTGGAAAGGCTGAAAATTTTTCCTCTGGCTCTCAGGATCAAACACACAGAAAAATATTCTCCTGTAAAGCATCAACTTGAGCATTGAGGCTGGCTTTTCAGGTATGATTAAAGCTGGGTATCCCTAAAGTCAGATGGAAACCGAGGTGCATCAGGAGGAAAAGTATCTCCTCACCATGGGATCCAAGTGAAACCGCTTCCCTTCAGTCAGGCTGGTGCCACATTTTACACTAAATCTCTACCTGTGATATCTCTACAGCAACTTCACTTACCTTACTGAGAAAAAGAGAGAAAAGAAAAAGGAAAGGTTTCTTACAACCTTTCGATAGGATGGTGAGATCCACCAAAAAATGCAATACATGACTAATAGTAACACAATAATTTGTGACTATCCTTGAGCGTGTTTTATACTTTTAGCCACTCTTACAGCAGCCTACATTCAAGCTCACAGGTGTTTCATACCTTCTTCGGACTTACTTTCTGCTCATTAATCCTTATACTTAGGCTTATATTAAAATATTTTCTTAACCCTCCCATTCTGCTTCATAAACTGGAGAGTACAAAATTCTTACATAAAGGACATGAATCCCACTGGCTTGAGTTGAGTTCCCTTTGTCTCTACAGGAACTCCTCAGGTTGATGAGGGTCGCAATGTGGAGTTGTCTCTATCCCTTTGTGGCTGACAATTCTAATCTTGTCATCGATCCTCATGCCTTCCTACACTGTAGAGTTCAAGAGTTATTGCCTACTTTTTGTTGTTGTGATAAAACACTGTGACCATAAGTGACTTACAGACTAGAAAATTTAGTTTGACTTATGACTTCAGAGAATCTGCAATGCCCTGGAGCCTTAACTGCAAGTGCTTAGTGAATGGAGCTGAGTGATCACATCTTCAACTACAAACACAACAAGAACAAGAAATGGAGACAGTGAGATGATCAACTTTCAAAGCCCATTACCCAGGGACATACTTTCTTCACCAAGGCATCATATCCTGAAAGTTCCACTACCTCTTAAACCAGTGGGTCTTAAATATGGGTCACTACCCCTTGGGGTTAATGACCTATTCATAGTAGTTGAATATCAAATATCCTAAATATCAGATATTTACATTATGATTCATAACAGAAGCAAAAATACAGTTATAAAATAGCAACAAAATAATTTTATGGTTTGGGTCAGTACTACATGAGTAATTGAATTAAAGGGTTGCAGCATTAGGGAGGTTGAGAACCACTGTCAGTGCCAACAAGTGAAGGCCAAATGTTTAAAAATGTAAGCTGGTAGGGGGCATTTCTGTTCCAATCACCACCCCTGGTCATCTCAACTTCTAACAATGCATAGTGAATTCATTATATATTTAGCTCTGAGGCACATATTCAAGATAAACTTTACATTACATTACTTTTTGTTGTAATAAAAATAATAGGGAGTTAGGAACACATATTTTCAAACATTTACTTTTTCATATGTATATTTAATTTAATTACGAGGATTATAACTATGTTGGTTAGGTTTATATCAGTTTTAAGAAGACTGAATTCATTTTGGAAAAGTGACTCTTGATAGAGAAAATGATCCCACATGATTGTCCTGTGAACAAGCATGAGGGGCATTTTCTGGCTTCATGATTGTCATAGAATTGGAACAGATCACTGTGGGAAGGTGATCCTGAGTTTTGTAAGAAAACAGACTGAGCAGGTCATGGAAAGCAGTACAGTATGCACCAATCCTCCATAGATTCTGCTTTTATTCTTCTCTCCAGGTTCTTCCCATGCTGGTCTACTTGCCCTGACTTTACTCAGTTGTGGACATTTACCTGAAGTTTAAGATGGTATAAATTCTTTCCTATATAACTTGCATTTTTTGTCATGGTCTTTATCATAAATATATAATGGACAGTTTAATATAAGAATAGGCAATGATTTGGGGGTTGTTTTAGGAACCTAGTTATCTATAGTTCACTAACACTGGTGATCCTAGAAGTAATTATCTTGTTCAGCCTTGGGATAACAGAACTGATGAAAGATCATGAACATATGCTCATTAAATGGTACTGCTGGAGAAAGATCTTATGCTTATGTTGTTGCAAATTCCTCAGAGGGAAGATATGCAGAGATGGACAAATCTGGTTCATCTCTTGGCACATTACAGAGAGGATGCATCTGGTACAATTTCTACCACCCTAAGTAGACTAATAGGATTTGATTCCTAATAAAACTCTATGCATCCTGGCAAAAAAAACAAATTTTACAGGACACTGAGAATTTTCCATGAGGATAAAAAATTATTATATAAACTACTTTGATCGTTGCTGGATGCGGTCTAGCATATTTTAAGTGCTGTGAACTCCTAAAACAAGTTTTTGTTATGATAGACCTTCAGGAGACAGTCTTTTTGGTAAACAAAATTTTAATTAGAGCTAAGCAGAGTTCTAAAACATAAAGGATGCTGGCCTCCTCATACCTTGAAATCTCAAACATACAATGCTTATTTGCATTCTTAACATTGAAAAATATATATTACAATTTTTTTGTTAACATTCACTGCTGTGACTCCCAGCAAAGTGATTAAATTGAAAAGTCTCTATGCAAAAGCTCACTTTAACTAGTATTGAATTGCTGCCTTTAATTAATATCCCAAAACCATGACAGGTGATTCTTTGTTTGATATGGGGAAAATATCTTGTTTTATATATGAATTTTGAAGATGATGCCCAATGAAAAACAGTCAAGCTTCCTAGTCATGTTTGGTGTTGCAGTTTCTCTAATGTACATTTATATTATGCCCACATCCCATCAGTTTATCTTCAGACAAATACATACTGAAAGAAATTGCTAAGGTCACAGCAACTAAACATATGTCTTACAGAATGAGAAGTTCATGGATGTCTTTTTTTTTTTCCTGTAGAACAGTCATTGTTCTGCAAAAAATGCAGAACAGATGAGGGTTTATGATAAAGGCACAGTGATATGGACCCTGCATATTCTAAAGTATAAGAAGACATCATATTTTATTTTATAGAAAGAAATCACACAAACACTGCTAACAGTTTGTTTTCTGTGAGTTAATTTTCAATCTAAGCGACTGGCTCAGGAACATTGCAAGACTTACTGGCCTTGGTGTTGGGAATAGTCTATAAGCTACAGAGATTACCATGTGGAGCAAAGCACCAACAGTATAAATATCAGAAAAAGGACCAGAGACAGTGGTCAATCTAAATTTTAGAAAGATGGGCTGCCATTTCTCTGTCTCCTCTGTATAATCTAGTAGGTAAAGAATTAATGGAAGCCAGCTGTTTAAGATGTAAACACAATGTAGTCTCAGTTTACTGGCTATGTGAATAAAACATAGCAAAAAGATTCAGTTTCTGATTTATATAGTGATAGGCAGAACTAGCCTGTGTTTAAATTTCTGCAGCATGTTTTCTGCCAAATTTCGGAGAAATTTGTTTGCCCTCATGGAAACATCCTTTCTGAAGAAAGAATTTCTTTATCATGTCAGATAAAGGGGTGTAACAGCACCAGTTACCCCCTAAAAACTGTAAGAACTGAATTTCCAAAAGGAAGTTCAAAATCTGCTTATGTTACTCTCCTGCTATTGGGATATTGAGCTGGAATTTGATTTGGACATTTGAACAGGAGTGTGCCCATGAGAGTGGTTAACAGCAACACAAAAATGGTCCCTTGATACAAACACTAAGTAATAATGTATTTCTAAAATAATTTAAAAAATGTCAAGATATTTGCCCTATTGTTTTAAATGTCAAACTTTAAATCTACTTCATTAAAAGACAAAAATAATTGGCTAAGAATTAAATGACTGACAAATTGAATACCTTCAGAATTTAATCAAGAGAGTATGTACATCAGAAACTTAAAAACAAACAAAATACACCAGAACAAACAAACAAAAATACTTGAAAAACATCCTGTTAGCAGGTATGATTTATGGAAACAGGAGTTTAGATTACAAATTTTAGTATTCAACTAGATACTATTAGAAGAAAATGAAGGAAGAAAATATTTTATCTAAGGTGTTGGAAATAAATATCTTAACCATTCAAGTAATCTCAATGCAATAGTAGTGAAAAGTGTCACACACAGTCTCGCAATTACACCTCTCTCTCTCTCTTTCTCTTTCACACACACACACATACAGAGAGAGAGAGAGAGAGAGAGAGACAGACAGACAGACAGACAGACAGACAGACAGACAGAGGTGAAGGACTCACTTATAACTCCTTTTACTTCCTGTGGGTTGAGAAACTTTACTGGCTAGTCAAGACTGATAGCAATTTCTCTTTTAAAATTCCATGCAGGGAGGGATTATGCTGACAATGTATCCTGTCCTTTTTAATGGGTAGATTTTTTTTACTATAAATTTACATATAATTATAATGCTTCAGACTTTTAGTGATTTACACTACAGCTGTGTTGCCAGTCTAAATTTGAATTCCTACTACATTATATGTTGTTTGCATAGATATCAGTCTCTTTAATTATATGGCACATTCATATCCAGCTCTGTTGTCAATGAATCTAAACCTCTTTGCCTAAATTAGCAAATGGCATATTAAAATATTGTTACCTATCTTGTTGCAAACTTATCAGGGTCCTAATGCAGAATTGAATAGAATAATCACTTAGTTCTGTTCTAAAGAGGGAGAGTAATCAGCTCCTCACTAAATGCTAAAATGAGCCCACCTCCAATCTAAAAATAGAAACAACTCATGTAACTATCTCAGTGGGTATAATACAAATCTAGACATATTTGTAATGAATAGTGATGGAGATTTCGTTCCATTGAAGAGTGCTCGTCTACAGTTTGATCTTCAATATTATATTGGTACACATACAAATATTTGTGAAAAAGCAAAATATCCAAAACAACAAAGGACAAATGTTACAATGTCTGCCATACCACATAAAAGAAATCATTAAATCAAAGCTAAGAAAAGTTTGAGATTTATCAGACAAGAACATTAAATCTTTGTTTTAATTATATTACGGCTGTTCAAAAACTTAACAAATGTTGAATTGAATATAGATGGGCTCAAACGAGCATTCATAAGATATAAAATTACCACATTTGATATGAAAATATTGTGAGTGAGGTAAATGCCAGTTTACATATCAGAAGTTAATAATACCAATCCAACATGAAATAAAGAGAATAGGGTCTAAAGAAACTGAATGAAAGTCCAACAACATATGAGGTAACATGAAAATTCTTAGTGTGAGAGTAATTTAAATAACTGGTATAGGAATGTGGGAATGAATTTATTCATGAAAGTGTAAGGTCTGCACATGATATCAAATAAAACACTGATGAAAAGAATAAAATAGAAGCATCCCAAGTCTCTAGACTGGAAGAATTACATTTTGAAAATGTCAAAACAAAGCAAAGTAATATATAAACTCAATTTAGCTCACTTCAATTTCTAGCTGGATTTCCACAGGAAAAAAATATTTTAAAAAATTATATAAAACAATAGGAGAATCTAGAGAACTATAATATTCTTTGATTCCATTCCATTTGAATGAGATGACTAGGTAAGATTTGGAAGGTTGTCTTTCAGATTTTTGTATCATTGTTCTCTCTAACCATGTGTTGCTAAGTATTCTTCCATAGTTCCTACTTTTGACATTATAGTGTCTGGCATTTTAGTCATGATTGTATTGTATTCCCTCCTTGACAATTTCAAAATCTATTGTTTTGTTGCTCAGGCCTTTTTTTTCTATTTTTAAATTTTAATTAAAATATAATTTCATCATTTCCCTTCTTCCTTTTTCTCCCTCGAACCCCTCCCATGTCCCTCCTTATTTCCTCTGAATTCCATAGTCTACTTTCTTTTATTATTGTTGTCACACACACATCAATATAGACGTACAACCTGTTGAGTTCATTTGATTTTGTTTGTATATACGTGATTTCAGGATTGATCACTTTCTATTGTATTACCAATCAGGGGCATATCTCCAGAAAGACTAATGGTGCAGGACAATCATCTATATTCTGTCAATTACATTTTAAATAAACACTGATTGGCTGATAACTAGGTAGGAAGTATGCGTGAGACAACCAGACAGGAAGTAAAGGTGTGGCAATGAGAACAGGAGAATGCTGGGAAGGAGGAAGCCCATTCCTCCCCAGTCCTGCCCTGACCACCGAAGAAACAGGATGTGACATGCCCCACTGAAAAAGTTACTGAGCCAAGTGGCTAACATAGATAAGAATAATGGGTTAATATACATTATAAGAGCTAATACGAAGCCTGAGCTAATGGGTCAATCAGTTTATCATTAATATAGACTCTCTGTGTTACTTTCTTTGGGACCTAATGACTGTGGGACCTGGTGAGAGGACAGAAACCAACCGGGCCCTCATGTTACAGACTAATACTCCCTCTTTTTTCACTTTTTTGTTTTTCTTTAGTTCTTTGTCTAGGGGTTGGATCTCATGAGATTTAACCTTCGACTTCAGCATTTAACCTTCCACTTCAGCATAACCATTGGTGTTGTCATGGTTCACATTCTTTAGGCAGCCATTTTGTTGAGGTATCATGGGTGTAGCAACCCTGTCCTTTCAAGAAGGTAGAATCTCCCAGTAGACTTCCTGGTTTCTAGGTCTCACAACAATTCTACCCTCTCTTCTGCAATGTTTCTGAACCTTAAGAATTGTGTTGTAGAATTATTCACTTGGGTTGGCCATACCAGGATCATTTGTTCTTTGCATTTTGACCAGTTGTGGTTTTCTATGATATTTTCTATCTCCTACAAATATTCTTTCTGAGTGCTAAACTTCTCTGTGGGGATGAGAACAGGGTGTAGTTAGCAATTGTGCTACGCTAGTTAAGTGATAATAGTAAATTGTCTTCTAGGATCCATGACCTTAGCCAACTATTCAAACTCTTTACAAATTCAACATCTCTTACATACCTGAAAAAATTTTGTTCAAGTATGTAGGGACATTTCATTTGTATTTTAATAAATAAAGCTTGTCTGAAGTTCAGAGAGTAAAATAGTCATGCTGATCAGCCTCACAGACCAGGAAGTGGTGATACAAACCTTTAATCACAGTGGACACAGTAGTTTGCCTCAGAAACTGTGTGGTAGTGGTTCGAATCTTTAATCCCAGTACTAGGGAGGAATACAAGATGAGAGGAAGCAATTCTCACACACAGTCTCATTTTGAGATTCCTGGAGGCAGGATCACCATTTCAGAAGGAGGTAGAGGTAAGAGTCAGGGGCTGGATGATTTGCTTTTCAAACCTTCAGGCTGAACCCCAATATCAGTCTCTGGGTTATTATAAATCATGCTATAAAAGTTGAATGAGAAAAGAAGAAAATGACTGAGATACTTAGATATTTAATGCCACATTTAAAGTTAATGTGACTAGGAGTATTGTAATGTTTAGTTTAGCCTTACTCTGGCTACTCGATGTTTCATGTAAACCTAGCGTCCTCATTTTCTTTAACTTTTTTGTTTTGTTTTGTTTTGTTTTGAGACAGGGTTTTACTGTGTATCCTTGACTTATTTGTTTTTATATTTTTGTTCATTTACAAAATGAACTCTCTCTCTAATATATATATGTATGTATATATATATATATATTTGTTATAAGATTAACATTGAATTTTATTGGAATGACAAACTGAAGTGCAGCTAATCCAACAGTGGCTGATTGAGAGTGTAAAGTCAAAGAATCCAGTAGTTGCTCAGTCCACATGGTTGGATGTTGTAGCTGTATTCAGTAAATATTGTAATCCCAAAGAATTGGGCTCTAGAACCAGTGGAGGAATGGACTTCTTAGCAAGACTTGAAAGACAAGATGGTTAAGAAACTATTTTCTGTACCTTTTAAACTGTAGATGCTGTTTGGTTTTCCAAGGAAATTTTTGTTTGTTTGGTTGATTTTGGTTTTGGCTTTATTTGTGTTTTCTGTGTTTTTTTGTTTCTGTTTTTGTTTTGTGTGTGTGTATGTGGTTTTATTTTATTTTATTTTATTTTATTTGCAGGGGAGGGGGGTGGTTCAGGGTTTCTCTGTGTGATTGTCCTGGCTGTCCTGGTACTTGCTTTGTAGAGCAGACTGTCCTCAAATTCACATAGGTCAGTTTGTTTCCACCTCCAAAGTGCTGTGATCAAGGGCATGTGGCACAACTGCCAAGCTGGAAAGGTAGCATTTCGACATTACCTTTAATCTTTGTGACATAGGCTCAGGGGCAGAGTAGCTTCCCTTTGAGGGCTACCCTATTAAATGCAAGATCTTTGCAAAGACAATTTTCCCTCCCTCCTTTTCTGAAAAAAAAAAGAGATTTAATTTTTAAACAATGAGACTCTAATAATGTGATTTCTCAAGTAAAATGCACAAAAACTTACTCCTTTTCAACACTGCAACTCTAGAAGTTTCCAATGATCAAATAGGTGGCACCCAGCCTTAAGTATTTTCACAGTTGAATTGCTCTCAACTGAAACTGTACAACAGCTTACTCCTGGTAACCTCAACTCAGCTGTGATTTTCTGCATTGACTGCATAGTAAACTCAATTTTCTAAAACTATTAAGACGATTTGTTAATTTTCAATGTTTAATTTCTTGTTGAAGGATTAGGGCCAATGTTTAAGTTTTTCTTATGTTGAATCTAAAAAACTACCCCTTCTTGATTTGACTTTTATTGTATGAATTGCCCATAATTTTGCTAGGTTGTCCATCTCCTTTGCTCTTCAGAACACCATGTTTTATTAAACATCACTGTAATGTACTTTAGGTCAGGAACCTCTTGCTGTCACTCAAACCTTGTTGCGCATTATGATAATAGTGCATTGGACAGTTAAGATCTGCACCCTGGGCCCTATTATCTCAATACATTACTACACTCTCTGTCTCAAAAAGCCCAGTTATATAATATTCTTTATTTATCCCAGCCTTACAAAATCAGTGATTGTGGTCACAGTGAATAAGATGTTCTTCTCAGCAGAGCATTCAATATAAGCAATATGTATTAAGGGTCTTCGAGGGAATTTTGAGAGCTGCTAGTATTCTACCTCAGGAATAAAGCTTTTTAGTAAGTTCGGGTTTCTATCTCTCTTATGATCCTGTGCTACTTTTACGTAGAAGTTCTTACATTGCAACTTCATTTTCACTCTTGTGATTTTCAGCATAATGAAGACTTACTCAAACGTGTTGGGAGCACCTGAGGTTCTGCAGGTGATAAATACTTATCTTTCCTTCATTTTATTGAACAAATTGTCCTTTGTCTAAGTGTGAATGTTCTCCCTCTCTAGGACAGAGCTGCATACTTCTCTCTCTACTGGCTGTGCATATACACAGTGCATATTGAAGCCCCTTTCCAATCCCTAGCCATTATGTGTCCAACGGAAGTCATGATTGTTCTGATAAGCACGAGCAGAATTGTCAATGGATTCTGTGGGTGGTGCTTTGACAAACAGCGTACCTTTCATCATCTCTAAGGAAAGAAGGACCAGCCTTTAACAGAAAGCAGTGAACTGCTTCTGAAAGATCTACATCAGAGCATTGGAATATCCAAATTCTGAGGTATTTGAATCCATATTTGACACTAATAGTTGTCAGGTTACATTACTTACAAATCACAGCTTTGAATTTGATGAGATTTTGCAGAATTGAAAATTCTGTCTTCTGTGAAATCCATCTAAACTCACAATTTTATCCTAGATTTTCCATGCTTGTTGTTCATTATTCATAGTACAGAAGATCTGCAGACCTTTTCAAAAAAGCTTTCAGTGAAGTTCCAAATTTAATACTTGATAATCTACTAGTAACGTTATTTTTCCAAAACACAAATAACACTGAAAATATTTAGGAGAATTTCACCTTGGGTGTAGCAGTAATCATTATACAACAATTCATTACCAATGAAATGTTAATGATTTACATCAATGCAGGATCCAAGAATTTAATGTACTTCATCTGCCTTATCAGTGAAGGCAAATAAGCTAATAGAAACATCGCTCCAAAACCCGATTCATAATTTTCTTCTTCTTTCTCTTTTTGGACCTAAGTGCTTTAGAAATCATGCAAAGAAGTCTCTGAAAGTACTGCGTGTTGTTTTATTGAAGGTCTCTAGGAAACAACATTAATATGGGATAAGCATAGTAGGACTGAGGATTAGGTTAAGCAGATGTAAATTATAAATAACATGCAAAATAGATGACTGCTGGAATTCAGAGATGGCTCTGTCTTCTTCCCTGCTAGCTTGAGAAATGGAGTTTGGATTGGATTGTGATAAACTAAAGAAGATAACTCATATCTCCTACAATACTCTATACATGTGCATATTTACATTAATGCATGTAAACAGAGACAGAGGCGGGGAGAGAAAAGGGAGAGAAAGAGAGGAGAGAGAGAGAGAGAGAGAGAGGAGAGAGCGAGCACATTGACTGCTAATCTAAAGAATATATTTTACAGTAGGGAATTGCATTTTAAATATGCGTTGAATTGTGATGTAAGGATTTGTCCCATACCAACTAGAAATTGGAAAAATATTGGACAAGGAGCTTGACATCTTTAAGGGGAGGTAAATTTACAAAGAAGAATGTGCCTTATCTTTAAAGATAAATATTGTGGTAAGAAGAACAGTTACTTTCATTTTACAGATGTGTTGGGTGGCACACAGAGAACTTTCACTATTCCCCAAAGAATGTGCTTGTACTTTTGTTGGAGAGCTGTGCTTTGAACCTCACACTAATATAAAACAAAACATAATAATACGTGAGAAATTTATTATGATTTGGACCTTTCACCTCTGATCTATACCACATTTCAGTAATGTCTCATCAACCTCTATCCATCTCTATGCATCCTCTGAAAAGACTATGTGCCTTACTTGGGGAATATCTTAGAGGGACTCGAACCCTGAATATACTGTTGAAATTTATACAATATTAATATTTATATAATAGTGTGACTTAATACTAAAGATTTTATAATAATCTGCATTATTCAGATTTCTAGATAATCTTCATTTAAAGAGTACCAGACAGAGTATGGTATAGCATATTTCTTTACTTATAGTACCTTAAAAGGCTATGGGAAAGGAATGTAAAGTGGTAATTGTAAACTCAGTTACAGGGCTCGAAGAAGAACGCTTTAAAAACATCCCACACTAGCTCAGAATTGAGAAACAGACGGTTATTTATTTAAGGATAGACTCACAAATCAGAATCCTCTGTTGGAATGGAGATCAGAAACCAAATCCCGCAGCTGGAAAAGAGACTGGGGGCATGCTCTACATCTGCATAAATAGTATGAGGCCACGCCCCAGTGGGTGGGGAACTACTGGCTGTAAGACTTCTACAGCAAGGGCAGTTCTCATCACAAAGCCTTTAGTGGTGTTGGTTTAGACCATTGAATTTAGTAAAGTTAGATGATTTACTTTGTGTTTGTGCCACTGCCACTGTCATCCTCCATCGGTTTTAGGCTGGTGGCAGACGTTCAGGTACCCACAAGTCCTGCTTGATTTTCTGGCATGGAAATAAGGATTCCTGAGTTTGCCATCACGTCTCCTCTGTTATCACTGTGTTTCTTCTGAAACTGAAGCCTCATTCTCTTTTTACAGGGAATACTGTAAAACATGCTAATTAAATACAGAAGTGTTAAGTTTTGAAATACTCTATTTTTGATCCACATGAAGTGCCTGCCATTTTACTTTCCAGATGAGTGCATTACTGTCCATTTTAATCCCAAGTTGATTCAGTGGAAAAGATAACTAACGTGCTGGGCAGACGGTTGTCATCGAGTGCTGCAATTTAAAGACCCATGATGGGAATGGCATCAGCTATAGCACTTAAAGTCTATGCATATATCTCAGATAAATAGAATATAAAAAAATAACAAGGGGAAAGAACTCCACTTACCATGTGCTACTCCGCTTGAGATCTAATGTGCAATTAGAAACCTTAAGTTAAAGGAGAAGAGAGTAACACAGAAGATACTCTAACACTTTAGACAAAGCTTAGAAATGTAAATTCACGTTACCTGCCTAGGCAGCCTTCCAGGTTAGCTGGAGGATATTGGGTAATCTAGTGGGGACTATGTACAAACAAATGTTAAGAAAACTGTTTCATTTCTTCATATGTTCCTTGCATCAATCTGTCAGCATTTTGCAAATTAAATCAAATAAACACATTATGATAGTGAATGATTAAAATGCTTTTGTTGACAGGGAAATTTTGAAACCTTGTTCACTTTTTTGACTTGTGTAAAATAGACTGATTTTATGAATAAAACTGTTTATTTCTTCCACGTTTGTAGTGAAACTCTTAATGTTGAGGAAAATATAAAAATCTAGCTGCTAGAATAAAATAAAAATGATGATGATCACTTTTTCTTTTCACGCTCTCATCAAGGAAAAGTAATGACTTTGCTAACAAGTTATTAGACTGCTTTATTTTATTCAATCCATTTATCTTATTTTTAAGACAGAATCTCATTTATTTCAGGGTCGTATGAAGTTGCAATGTAGCCAAAGAAGACCATGAGTTCCTAATCTTTCTGCTTCTACCTCCCAGGAGTTAGAGTTACACATATACATCACCTGGCTGGTCTACAGTTACTTTAAAGAAAGCACTGATACAGTCTACCACGGCTATTAATTCTCCAAAATTATTTGTTCTTTAATTTGTTTTCTTTCTCCTGTTGTATGATTTTCCAAATTTAACTTTCAATCTACTTTAAGTGAATCAAAACTAGCTGTTAAAGTATTTTTTCTCTTAACTGTGGATCTTTGCATTTTCCTCGAGTCCCTTTAATTAACTATATTCTACATCCTGAGTGTTGACTTAGTGACTAAAGAGAAGTAAGCAATTAAAAGTTTCTGTAACATTTATCCATGTTAATGACAGAACTAGAAAACAACTAAAAAATTCAATGCTTTTTGCTTTTTGATGTGTTATCAAATGATTGTGTGATATTATTTTTCTTTTTCTATTGCCACTAATTAATTCCAACGCATTTCTAATTCTGTGCTCTGAAAATATGTTATATAGTCCATATATCTGACTGAAGATATAATGAAGAAAAAAGTTTCACTTGATAATTCTAGCTTTTTCAACTTTACTCAGGAGCAAGTTAGAGTCTATCAGGCCTACTCATTGGTACCTCTGCCTCCATGACTAACATGGTTCTCTTGACATTGCAACCCTAAAAATACCTAGTGGTGTCTTGTGCCTGTCAGGTTAACCACCAGGTTTGGGTTACCTGAGGAAACCCCATTATTGTAATGACCTTGTAGAGCTAGAGAACAGCAACCTTTCATATGATTATATTTGAATTAATGTACTCAATTTATAGTCCATTAATTATTCATTTGTATATAAAGAACTCACAAGGAGTTTTGTAAACTCTAGTTATGATAGAGCTTGGCTTGTTTGAAACTGAAGAATGAGAAGTATCACGGTTCACAAAGGTGAGGTAAAATGCTATTCTTGGTGATAATGCTAACTGACTGAATTAGTCACAGTAGTGTAGACTGCAGATACACCATGAATGTGTAGACACTTTAGCATTTAAAAACAAGAAAACACGAACAATCTGTCTCTACAACTGTATTTAAGGGACATTCAAGGATGGCCCTTTAGAAGATAAGAAAGAAAAAGGACAGTAAACCTCTCAGCAACCCTAGCTTGGAATCATAGACAACACTTCTATTAAAAATTCTGAGAGGGAAACTATGGGTCCAGAAGGGACAAAGGCTGCGTGGTGAAGATTTTCTTTGAAACCACAACTACATACTCTTTTCCCACTTGTGAAAACACATATAAGAAAGCATAAATTGATATAATATACAATATGTACACACATATATTCTTATGTATTTACATGTAATATTTGTATTTTTTGTTATCATTGACTTGAACTAAGAGTTAATTTCAGAAATTTATGAAAGAAGAAACATTACCTGATTTCTCCTCTCCTGTTGTGGGACTGGGGTTCACACTTGATCATGGTAATCTGTCACCCTTCTCTGGACCATCTTTCAGGCCCTTGGTTTTTTGGAAAGCTCCTTTGGTCTTGAATTAGATATGCAATCCAAGGTTGCCACAGACTTCCCTGTTTCTCCTCAGGGCTGGGATTATGGTGCTAACTGATTTGTTGAACCTTAATTGAGTAGATTTCAATTGATAAGCATTATAGAAACTGGTGATATAGAGAAATAAAAAGAAAATAAAAATTTCCATTCCTTAACATAGTGCATACCTCTGTGGATGTGCTAATTGCTGCTTGAAGTTGTTTTGTTTATTATCAATTATTAGTTGTATAAAATATGAGTTCTCATACTGGCATTTCAATATTTACTCATAATATACTATGATCATATTCGGTTTTCTCTATTATTAGTTCTTTGCTCTTCCCATCTTCCCTTTCTCTCCCCATCTTCCTTTCCTTCCTCCACATGTGTATCATTTCCCTTTTGTGACTTTATATACTTACCCCAACTGAGTTTTACAGATGAACAAAAGACATATGATAGTTTTTTGAATGCTAGCATATTTGACTGCACATAAAGACCTCCAGTCATATATAATTTCCTACATTCTCTTGGTTAGGAAACATGCACATATGTAGATACTGCATTTTCTCTTTCCACTCCTCAGCTGCCTACAATTAGGCTGATATTTTTCACAGTGCTCTGATAGACAGGGTTGTATAGGTTGTAGATAGCTCTGAAGTAAAGTAACTTGGACTCTTTCAATTTCATACCCAGAAAAGCTGTGAATGATGCAAATGGAAGCTTAAATTTTCTTTTTTTAATAATGATCCATATTGATTTCCATAATGGTTACACTAAGTTTTGTCTGAATGAACTGTTAATATGGTCCACATACCAGAGTCTCTTCTCTGGCACTTGTGGTTTTCTTGATGATTGATTGATGATAATTGATTTCTTGATGATGATTCCTTTCTGATTGAAATAAGTGTAGTTTAATGTCCATTTCCCTGATTGTTAAACTTTTGAAAATAATTATTTTCAGGTATTGACTGGTTATTTTTACTTCGACACTTGAAAATTATTCAAGCCTATTGTCCATAATTTCTTGATTGTATTCATTGATTGGTTAGTTTTATTTATTTGAAAATTACTCAGTTCCACTGTGCTCCATTTCTTGATTGTATTATTCATTCAATTTTTCCATCTATTGTATATTCTAGCTATCAACCCACTATCAAATGACAGTTGGTAGACTAACTCCTTATTCAGCTGATTTTTTTCCCTTAAGGAAGTTTTCAATAGCATAGAGAAGCTGTTCTAAAATTGGCTCAGAGTTGATATGTTAGGTTAGTAAGAATCAAGGACAGCTTTGAAAACCTCAGTAAAGTGTAGTTGATTTGTGAGTAGCATCATTTTGTTAATCCTATTCTACTGATGATTTTTGGTTTAGTTTGGGGATACAATTAAATTTCTTTTTTTTTTCACCAGGAAAAATCTCTTACATTTTATTAAGTATCTTCTATTTAAGGAAGTGTTTCAAAATATTTAGCACTAAAACTAGTGGTACAAAAATTAACCTCTGCTTTGGACAATATGTATAGCAGATAAGCTTTTTTATTCTATTGTGATCATACAAACATTTTTTGAGGGGGAAAGAGATTTGTCCAAATTTTACCCACCATGTTTATAAACATTTATCAGAATGCTAGATGGTTCTGAACATTATTATCCATAACTAATTCCACAGATCTACAGAAATAACAGTTTGAAACTCTTTTCAGAATTATTTATGTTAAGAACCAGTAACATCAAAAAATAAGAAGTCACAAGCACCACTTAAAGAAAGGAATGGTCCCTAAGACTTCCATGAGGATCAAATGAGACCTGATGAGGGATGTGCAGTGTCTGTGTCTGCAGGGCGTCAGGATGCTTTTAGCAGCTGTCTGACTACTTGCATCCAAATAATGTAACAGCCACTGTGACCACATCATTTCTCTGTTTTTTACTTTCCCGTTGCCATAGCTTATCTTTTCATTTTTGGAAATTATTTATTCACAAATAATGTAAGTTTATGATTAAGGTTTGATGACTAGTGATAAAATTCAACCTAACACCAAATATTTACAAATATCAAAATTTCCTTAATTAACATCACAGGTATTTTGAAGGGAATTTTCCCTCATCTTTTAATGTTATTCATACACTCTCTAATAAAATGCCCAGAACATTCCCTTTCAGAAAAATAGTACAACAAAAAGCTACACAGTACAGCTGTAAATGATAGAGAATAGATTTGATAGAGCAGCATGGTTTCTTTAAGCAGACATTAGCATACTGTGATTGTGAAGTACCTTTTTTTTCTCATAACATGAACCTAGAGGCCATGGTAGCTATTTCCTTACACTCAAATTATGTTTCATTTTCAAAATATAAATACTGGTTGCTTAGAATTTTGATATAAATACCAAATAAATATCTGAGATGTACAAATTTATAACATATTTCTATGAGTAATTATATATGATTATTTCCAACTATGAATAACAAAATTATTTTTATGTTATAAAGAAATGAAGATTAAAGTATTATCAATAAATACTAGGACAATAGGTAAATACAAAAGAAAAAATTGGTCTTCTTACCCCCTCCCCTTTTACCTTGCTCATTGCCTCTTTTCCTTTTCCAGAAAAACTATCTACAAAGAGAAAATCTAAATTAAACTTACCATTTAACAAAATCAGAGAATTCACTGGCAAATGACAAAACATATATGCCATTTTAAAGGAACTCATTAGGACTTTGAAAATCAGTGGCATACTATTAGAAACTCCTAGAGAAAAATCACAGGTGAGATAGAAAAGACTGAAATTAGTGGAAGAAAATTGATAAAGGTCTTTACAAAAATGAAAAGGTTCATGTCAACAGTATGAAACTCAATTTTTTAATAAAACACAAATTGATATAAGGGAAGAAATGCCACGTCTGACTCAAAATGAAATAAGCAGTGTAACTAAAAGGATAATCAGTACAAAAAACTCAAGAAACTAGACATTAAAACTCTAAATTACCCAATTAAAAAATGGAGTAATGATCTGAACCGAGAATTCTCAACAGAAGAAGTTCGAATGGCCAAAAGATCCTAAGGTCATGCTCAACTTCCTTAGCGATTAGGGAAATGCAAATCAAAACAACTTTGAGATACCATCTTACACCCGACAGAATGGCTAAAATCAAAAACACCAATGATAGCCTATGCTGGAGAGGATGTGGTGTAATGGGAACACTCATCCATTGCTGGTGGGAATGCAAACTTGTACAACCACTTTGGAAATCAGTGTGGAGGTTTCTCAGAAAATTGGGAATTAACCTACCTCAGGATCCAGCAATACCACTCTTGGGAATATACCCAAGATATGCCCAATCATACTACAAAAGCATTTGTGCACTTATGTTCATAGCAGCAATATTTGTAATAGCCAGAACATGGAAACAACCAAGTTGTCCCTCAATGGAAGAATGGATCAAGAAAATGTGGAATATATACACATTAGAGTACTACGCAGCAGTAAAAAATAATGACATCTTGAAAATGCATGCAAATGCATGGAAATAGAAAACGCTATCCTGAGTGAGGTAACCCAAACACAAAAAGACGATTATGGTATGTATTCACTCATTAGTGTACCCTAGCCATAAAACAAAGGACACTAAGCTTATAGCTCACAAGCCCAGAGAAGCCAAATAGCAAGGTGAACCCAAAGAAAATCATATATAGATCCTCTTGGAAATTGGAAGCAAACAAGATTGCCAGGTAATAGGTGGGAATACAGGGGTGGGCATAGAGGTGGAGTAGGGTGGCAGGGGAGGGGAGAGGGGGAAGGAGAAGGGAGAAGGAAAGGACTGAGGAGAGCTTGGGGGAGTGGGAGTGTGGAGAAGGAGGAAAGGTGGATATTGGAGAAGGGAATAAGATATCTACATTATTGGAGTCATTTTAGGACTGGCAAGATACTTGGCTCTAGAGGAGATCCCAGGTGTCCACAGGGATGTCCCCAGCTAGGTCCTTGGGCAGCAGAGAAGAGGGTGCCAGAACTAGCATTGTCCCATAGTCACACTGATGAATATCTTGATCACATCCATAGAAATTTCGTCCGATGGATGAAGATAGAGACAGAGACCCACATTCACACCAGAGCAATGGATTGAGCTCCCAAGGTTCAGTGGAGGAGCAGAAGACAGAAGACAACCAATCCTAAGGGGTCAGATCCAAATACATGCAAATAAGAGCAATGATTAATACTGGAGTACTGGCAATCTCAACTAAAGAAATTTGTGATAAAAAGTCCATAATAAGACTGATCTTGGACTGAACCAGCTACCTTGGCTCCATGCGAGTGGGAGTGGATCAACTCCAGGGATATTGGCAGACCAGGACTGAGCCAGCGACCTGGGCCAGAGCAGACCTGAAACAGCGAAATCCACAGGAACAGAAATTTCATCTGATGGATGGAGATAGAGACAGAGACCCACATTCATATCAGAGCAATGGATTGAGCCCCCAAGGTTCAGTTGAAGAGCAAAAGGTGGGAGAAGATGAGTAAGGAAGTTAGGACCGTGAGGGGCTGGTCCACCTACTGAGACAGTGTGCCTGAACTAATGGGAGCACACCAATCCAGCTGGACTGGGACTGAATGAGCATATGAACAAACCAGACTCTCTGAATGTGGCGGCCCAAGGGGGCGGACGGAGAAGCCATCAACAATGACACCAGTACCTATCTCTTCTGTATGTATTATTTTTTTGGGAACCGAGTCTTTTTGGATGCACACCTTCCTAGGCTGGTCGGGAGGGGGGTGGGCCTTGGACTTCCCACAGGGCAGGGCACCATGCCCTCTTTTAAGGAAGAATGGGGAGGGAGGAGGGGTGGGAGGTAGCAGGAGGGGACTGGAAGAAGGGGAAGAAATGTAAAAAAAATTTTATTTATTTAATTATGTTTTTGAATGGAAAAAAAATTAAAAAATCTGTTAAAAAAAGAAAGAAACAGGGTGAAGGGGGCAGAGAGAAAAAAGTTTTAGAGAATAAAGTTCTGTTTTTTCAAGCAAAAAAAAAAAAAAAAAACATGGTCAAAAACATATCCCCTGTGTTAGTGTAGGTTTCTATTGTTGTGAAAATACACTATGAGCTCCTATAAAGGAAAAATTTTAATCGAGACTGGCTTACAGTTTAAGAGGTTTGGTACATTATCATCATGATGGAGACCATGAGGACGTGCAGGCAGATGTGGTGGTGGAGTAGTAGCTCAGAATTCTACATCTTGCAGGAAACAGAAATTCTACTGAGGTACTGGTTGGTATCCTAGGCAAAGGAAAACTCAAAACCTGTCCCAACAGTGACTTCCTTCAACAAGGACCCAATCCAGCAAAGCCATACCTCCTAATAGTGCCGTTCCTTATGACCTTATAGGGGCCAGTTACAGTCAACCTATCACATCACCCAAACCAGCCAAACCTAAGATGGATTGGACACCGAATTATACTGAAAATTTGAAGGGTAATTATTATCAATAATTTTAAAAAAGATGGATTGAACACTGAATTATGCTAAAAATTTGAGAAATATTTATCAATCATTTGACAAAATGAGAACAACTTCATAATGTGATATCAACATTATTTCTCAAAAATTGACAAAGATGGCATAGGATAAAACTGTTCTATGCCAAAGTTTCTGATGACTACCAATACAAAAAGACTCAATAAAATGCTTATAACTATAATTATACAACAAGTAAAGTTAACTGTTCTTCTTGGCTCAGGGACCAAAAATGGAAACTACCTCTCACAGTAAAACTTCAGCTACAAGGGAATGGGGAAATGTCTCAGTTGGTGTGGTGGTTTGAAAGAGAATGACCACAATAGGTTTATATATTTGAATGTTTAGTCACTCAGTGGAACTCTTTGAAAGTATTAGATGTATTGGGAGGTGCTCGTGCTAGATCCAATCTTTCTCTTTGGCCTGCAGATTTGGATATTGCTCTCAGCTACTGGTCCAGTGCCATGTGTGCCCCCATGCTTCCCAACATGATGAAAATGGATGAAATCTTTGAAACTGTAATCAAGCCCCCATAATTAAATGCTTTCTCTTGTATTTGGTTATGTTATCTCTTCAAAACAGTAGAACAGTGACAAAGACTGTTGGCAAAAATATTTGACTCCAGAATATATTTAAAAATCCAAGCTGACCCAAAAAAGCATGATGCTATGCTATAATCCCAGCTCTTGGAAAGCAGAGAAAGATAGATCTCTGGGGCTCTCTTTTCAGTTGGCATAGCCAGTTCCAGACCAGTGACAGAGAATGTCTCAAAAGTGACAAAAAAAGAATTATAATGTTTTGTCCTTAAGGAACAATATCTGAACTTATGACTGTCTCTATACAGTTGTACCTACATAAACATACACTTGTACACAAATTGTCTCAATAACCAAAGTCAGTTAATATATTACAGATATACATAAAGTAAATATGAAAGTCTATCAACATCTCATTAGACAGAGAAATATTAATTGACAATGACACAATAGGAACCTTTCATTTTTAGAAATAACACCGATGAAACCCACTATCAGCATCATATTGAATTGTAGAAGACTGCTTGATTATTCCATGAAAAAGACTAATGTCTGTTCTTGGTACTGTACACTAATCTATTATGTACTTGATGCTCCCATTGGGTCATTAGGCAAGTTAATGAGAAGAGATTCAGACAGGAATAGAAGTAAATTATTCAATTCTAAGATAAGCATAGACTTATGTGTGGAATATCTTTGTGAAACAAATAAATCAAGGTGTTAGAACTAATAAATAGGTTGATCAACAACACTTCATGTTTGTACACAAAGTAAAATATATGAAATATAACTAAGAAAATAATTCATTGCATGATACTCTCAAAATAATGAAAATGCTTCAGGTTTTCTGGCTTCTCTATGTCTTTGGCCTTCTGTAGAGTGGTTTTTAAAATCTAGAAGTTCAGAGAAGATTGTCATTTACTCTGTGAACTGCTTTAAAATAAGGGAAGATGAGAGACTACACATGAAGTGTGAAAATTCCTGTAGTTGGAACCAAAGTGTCATTCATAAATCCTTAGCAACACATTATACTTGCTATTGTTTGATTTCTAAGTGGAACACCAAGATTCCCATAAATTACTTATAATGGTACTGCAGTTCTCCAAAGTAACTGGAAATCATGGCATACTTGATACCACAGATTCATATTTGCAAATTTTCATCTCCATAACTCTTGAGAACAGAACACACCAATAACAACAGTAAACCTTGTGAGATGAGACCTTTAAATTCATTTTGGATCCTGGTTAAGAAAGTACTCTGGAGTCCAGGTTAATGGATGCCAATTTTGTCATGGGCAAGACTCTAGGCACAGCTACACTTTCTGTTTTTTTATTTTTTCTATGAAAGTCAGAGAGGAAGTAATGTTCCTTTTATGTCTCACCAAAGTGCTGAAATAATCTTGAAATGTCTCTTGAAGTTATATTATTCTCAGACTTATGGATAAGAATAGCCATGTGTGATGAGGCACAAACTTTCAGAACAGAATGAAGAGAAACTATAGTAGAAAATGAAGAAATGAATGGCTTCAGAAAAAGAGAGAAGAGTTGGATTTTACACTTGATGTGCTTGTTCACCTTTCTAGGAGTTTCTGCCATGGTGGGATTCTTTAATACAGGGAAGACTGTGTATGAATCAGGACTTCTGGATTGTGTGGTCTATATTTCTGAGCTTTCTAGATCTATATTGTATATGACAACTCAATTTTCCAGAAAAGAGTGATAGGATATTGATGAAGAGTTAATGAAAAGTATCAGCCAGGAGATTATTACTTCTCATACCACAGACAACTAAAATTTATCCCATGTCTTTAAGGAAGAAAAAAATCCCTGGTTAATTTATCACTGTAGTGATGTCTTTTGCTTGAAAAGTAGAAGAAGCACTAAATCAAAATAAATTAATACTTGAATGGTTTAAAAAGGGAAAGGTCAATGCTGTGTAGTATCTTTTGACTCCTTCCACATGTGTTTGTGTCCAATCCAATATGTTGGAGATGATGATTGGGTTAAAGTGTTCATCTGATTGGTATGGAGAGATTCATGCTTTTATGATTCCTGATTTACAGGGAAGCAAAATTTTCAGGGAAAGTGTTGTGAAGTATTGTGAAGAAATCATTTTTATTCCTTAATCTATGTTTGGTATAGGGTCTTTTTATACTATTACCAGCATTTTTATGTTTCTGTTTTACAAAATAAAGACTTCCACAGTGGAAGAAAATACAGCATATAGCAAGGCATATTGTGATAGTTCAGATACTTTTGATGAGTCCCAAACGTCCAAAGACACTGACAATAAAGATGCTAAAGTAGAGTACTAAAATGAACGCCAAGCCAGTTGGGTTCAACATAAGATGAAGGTTTTGTTGAGTGACTCAGTTTTAGTCAATACAAGAACAGTACCTGCCAGAAAGGTCCAAACTTTCATGTTACACTTGGATATTATTTAAAGAAGTTAAAGAGCTAGACTGACATTTTGCTGACTCATTTTCAGCCTTTCAAGACCCACATCAAATACTGAAAAGACAGCATACCCTTGTACTTCAACACACTGAGCAGCACTGATGTGCTCTAAGATTCCATATGTGAAAGCACTAATGACAAAATTTTTCCCATTCTTCTGTTTTCCCTAGGATTTGTGAGGCAAAAAGATTTTTCAAAAAGATTTTTCTAAGAAAATCCACAGCAAAACCAGTGTTATGCAAAGAGCGAGTATTTTGAAATTCTATGAAAATTACATTTGAAGGAACAGTTAAGATAGTCTTACTGACCATAAAGGAACTAGCTAATACTCAGAATTGCAATGGTTTAACTGAAAGAAAAGCAATACTTCTATGAATTTGTTAGATGGAAAATAATGTTGGCTCTGTCACTATATACGAAACAATAGTTTCCATCACTATGGATTTCCTAATAAAAGCATAGGAGTATGAACTAGATTTTAGATATGATTTGTCAGCCTTCATTATGTGTGCCATTTTAAGCATGTAGCTTTTTAAAAATATTCAGTACTTCAAATTAAATTAGTAAGTCTTCTCAATGTGTGTGGACACTATTCACTGACTAGATTTCATGTCTGACACCATATTATTTATTTATGTATTTACATACACACATATGAAATAGACATACACATATTCAAATTGCCCTAAAAATTATGAAAATAAAAACAATAATAATAATCTAAACAAACATGGTCCATTTTAACCTTCCTGGGTGCTGAGGTTGCTCCAATTTGTATGTTCCCATCTACAGATTTGTATCTAGGATCCACAAATAAGAAAGATCATATGGTATTTGTCATTCTGGGCCTGGACTAACTCATTCATTTATAATCATTTTTAGTTCTATCAATTGAGTTGCAAATTCCATGATTTCCTTTTGGTTTACACATGAATAGTATCCCATTGTGAAAATACATCACATTGTCATTATCCGTTAATCAGCTGAAGGATATTTAGGTTGCTCCCATTTAACATCTATTATGAAAAGGGTGGCCATTGATATGGCTGAGCAAATATGTAGAGTAAGAAGCCTGAATCCTTTGGATGTTTCAAGGGATCCTATAGCATGGTTATTTGGTAGACCTAATTCTAGCCTTTTGAGAATGAGAAAAACACAATACAGGCACAAAGAAATTTTTTTCCAATAGAATATAAAGCAATAATCAGCATGAAATTCAAAGCTCATGCACAATAATTTAAATAATATCCTGATAGAACAAACAATATGAAATGATAGAAGACTGTTGTCAGCTGTACTTCAGACAATATGTTAATATTTAGGAATATATTAACTACTAAAAACTCAAGCACATATAAAATCATTCCAATCAATGAATGCAGGAAGAAACTAAAGAGATGCTGTTCAAAAGAAACAAAAGCATAAATGCCAAATATATGTTTTTCAACTGTTAAATGTTCTTAATAATCAGGGAAACACAAAATAAAATTACAATGGGGATTCCTTCCCACCATATTCAAAATAACAATTATGATAATAATAAACAATAACTATTGTAGAGGAGTTAGAAAAATGACTCACAATATACTGGTGGAAATGTAGGCTTCTCCTGATACTGCTAAAATCTATATGAAGTTATGTAAACAATCCCAAATTATGATTACTATATAATCACATGACAACCCAGGCTTGGTATTCATAAAGGAAACTATATTAACACATTACAGAGACATCTTCATATCCATATTTCTTGTTTACACATTAGTAATTCATAGGAAATTTAGCTAGCATAGATGTTTATTAGCATGTGAATATCTAAGGAAATACAAAAATTCGTATGTTTTGGATATTAGTCAAATATTGGATGTGGGAATCATATACATCTTTCCCCAATTTGCAAGCTTTCACCTTATCAGAAAGATAGTGTCCTTTGTCTTACAGTTTCTTGACATCACATTTATTAATTTGTAATCTTAGTGCCTTTGCTAGTAGTGTTGTTCAGAAAGTCTTCTTCTGAGCTTATGGGTTCAAGGTTATTTCCCACTTTCTTTATAATAAGGTTCAATGTTTATATGTTGATGTCTTTGATCCACATAAATTTGAGTTTTATATAGCATAGGTGGAAAATACTTGTTTGTTTCTCGGCTGTCCAGACCCAAAGTAATTACACAGAAACTATATTAATTATAACACTACTTGGCCAATTAGCTCAAGCATATTTCTGGCTGTCTCTTACATCTTAAATGAGCCCATTTCTATTCATCTATGTATCACCACAAACAAGGTCGTGGCCTACCAGCAAGTTTCTGGCAAGCACTGGTTAGTGTCATTGTCCTTTGGCAGCTACATGGTATCTCTTTGGCTTTGCCAACTCTCTTTCTACATCTCTTTTCAGATTTTCCACCTGCTTTATTCTGTTATGTCATTGGCCAAAAGTAGCTTCTTCATTAACCAATGGAAATAAAATATTTTAACAGCATACAGAGGGGAATCCCACAACACCTTCCTTTTCTGTTTAAACAAAAAGGAAGGTTTTAACTTTAACATAGTAAAATTACATATAACAAAGCAGATATCAAGCAAGAATTTCAGCCACATATTTATATCTACTTTATCTTTTATCATAACTAAGGAAAACTATAACTATCTATTCTCAACTCTCTCAAAGACCACAGAAGGATTTAATATTACCTAAGTTAACAGGAAGTGAAATTGTAAGCAACTTCCAAAACTCTAGAATTGACACAGCCATCTCATTTCCTAGACAGTCACCAAAAGTTCTTTTGTAACATTGGGGCATCCATCTTAGGCTATGGACCCATAGTATCCGTCAGACTTTTCCACAAAGCAAGAGATTTCAAAGACAGTTCCTCCTATATTGGCAGATTGTCAGTAACTTTCTTCTGTGTCCTGCAAAATGTCTTGCAGACTCTTTCATGAATCAGGAACCCTGAAGGACTGTCTTACCTTCTTTAGGCAACTTTGGCAGTCATTTTTCTGTGGGTCTTCCATGTTTAGTTATATACAGCATGCCATCAAGCAGTCCAGGCAAGACCAGTTTCTTGCCAAAATGGATAACAAACTCCATATGAAGACTCTTTGATGCCCATCATCCTCTTGAAGTAGATTGGTGCTGTCAGGAACAGATGTGTCTCATTGTGATGAAAAGTCCTAAGTTTTTAAAACATTAAAATGCCAAAATTCTGTAAATCTTTGAAAGGTTTGAAGACTACCTATCCATCTGACACATATCTCTATACATCTAGAAAACCTAACTAACATTACCACGAGCTTAAATATTTTAGATGACTATTTGTTATCCTATATATCTTACACATTACATTTATAAATGAGCTGCAAAAACACAATACCTTAATCAAGAGCAGAAATATACATATAACAAAATTAGTCACAGATTTGTATCAATAAGCCAAGATCAATACCGATGAAACACATACATCTCTATAACTTATTGATGTGGGAGTCCCCTCTGTATTCTGTGATTACTATTAATGAATAAAGAAACTGTTTTGGACCTATAGCAGGGCAGAACTTAGCTAGGTGGAGAAAACTAAACTGAATGCTGGAAGAGAGAAGATAGAGTCAGAGAGAAGCCATGTAGCCCTGCCAGAGACAGATGCAGAAACTTTAGCTAGTAAGGCAGCACCATATGGTGATACACAGATTAATAGAAATGGGTTAAACTAAAGAATAGAGGTAGGCAGGGAAAACTAAGCTGAATGATGGGAGGAAGGAGGAGGAGAAGAGAGAATCCATGTAGCCCTGCCAGAGACAGATGCAGGAATTTTGGCCAGTATGCCACAGCCACATAGTGATAAACAGATTAATAGAAATGGGTTAAATTAAAGAATAGAGATAAACAGGGAATACTAAGCTAAATGCTTGGAGAAAGGAGGAAGGGAAGAGAGAATCCATGTAGCCCCATTGAAGACAGATGCAGGAACTTTAGCTGGTATGCCACAGCCACATGGCAATACACAGATTAATGGAAATGGGTTAAATTAATATGTGGGTGTTAGCCAGTGAAGGGCTAGAGCTAATGAGACAAACAGTGATTTGATTGATACAGTTTCTATGTGATTATTTTAGGGCTAAGTGGCCAGGAGCCAACAATCCTCTCCCTTCTCCAACAACTTATCCCACTTTAAATGCAAGCAAACATTTCTAAACAATATTTGAGAATTTGGACATGGTTCTTTCCAAACTCCTTCCTGCTTTTTGTTGAATGCATTCATGGAGACCTTTCTTGGTCTTGGTCCATCAAACCACATTAGTCTGGAAGGATTCCATAGATTCTCATCCTCTGTGGAAACAAAAGTGGAAGCTCTTCCCAAAGCAACATATCCTTAGACTCAAATTTGAAGTCAAGATACTTTTAAACTATATCTGTTAGTTTAGCTTAGCAGCCACCAGAATCAAATATCTCTCCATAGTCAAAACTTCAAAGAAAACACAATAATATACATAATCCAGACTCTATATGTTTATTCTATCTTTACATTGCTTAGTTTTCTTACTCTATTACTTTTCTACAATTTAATATTAATTTCATTATCTTTACTCCTTTAATCTATGAATGTCTATACTCTTTCATATTACTTTTACTGTCTCTTTACTTTTTCTTCTCTCTCCCATGCCTATGCACATTTTTAAACACACTATGAACCATTCAGAGGTTTTTGTTTGTTTGTTTGTTTTTCTTTCTTTCTTTTTGTCTGAAACTGTCTTTACTGAATATCTGTAATTATTTTCTGACCAGGAGAACACTTTATTTTTTCTTTTATGTGTTAAGCTCACGTGGCTAAGCTTTAACCCTGCCTTTTGGCGGAGGCAAGTTTACTGCCTTGAGAGCCATGCACACTGCCCCAGTTCCAGGGTTGCAGCAGGTTTATGTCAGCATTAAGCATTTTATACCATGCTGCTCACAGATACCATTTAAGTGCTTGGCCTCCTGAAAGAGCCAGAGCTGTTCATGCAACTATCATGAACCAGGAAGCCCTTCCGTAATGAAGCTGAGCAGCCTTCACTTCCAATTTGGAGTCAGGAAGACCTCTCTTAAAAGAGTCACATGGCCCTTTAAGAGCCAGCAAACAAAGCCCACCTAGAAAAAAAGGTAGCTACCAAGAAGCTGTACTAAACTCTGCTCTTTTGTGCTTAGTTCCTTTCCAAACTCTTTCAGGTTTTACATGGATGTAGTAGCCCACGGTGTGGCACTAATCTGTAGGCAGAGGCTGCTTGTGCATTTCCCGGCCACGAGAACCAAAATAATTACACAGAAAACAATATTAATTACAACAATGCTTGGCCAATTAGCTCATGCATATTTCTAGCTAGATCTTTCATCTTCAATTAACCCATATTCTATTACCACGAGGTAGTGGCCTACTTGCAGGGATCCAGAGGGATCTGGCAAGTGTCTTTATCTTTAGGCAGCCACATGAAATCTCTTTGACTCTGCCTACTTTCCTTGTACATCTCTGTTCAAATTTTATGCCTGGATTTACTCTGTTAAATCATTGGCTGAAAGCAGCTTCTTTATTAATCAATGGCAATAAAACATATTAACAGTATACAGAGGGGAATCCCTCATCAGTGTAAGGGGATACATATGAATCCATTTGCATTCTTCTGTATACAAACATCCAGTTTGATGAGCTGGCACCATTTCTTGAAGTTATTCTGTTTTATTCCAGTGTGTATTTCTGACTTCTTTATCAAAAATCAGGTGAGTATGCATGTGGGCACTTGTATCTGGTTCTTCAATTTGATTACACTGATTAATGTGTTATTTTTATGCCAATTCCATGGGTTTTTTTATATCTCTGTAGTATAACTTGAAATAAAAAATGATGAGAACTCCAGCAGTTTTTTATTGTTCAGGATTTTTTAGGTATCCTCATTTTTTTGTATGAAGTTGAGATTGTTTTTATATCTGTGAAGAATTGGGTTGAAATTATTTTGATGGGTAATGTGTTCAATCTGTAGACTGTTTTGGTAGGATAGCTCTTTTTACTATATTAATACTACTGATACAAAAGCATGGGAGATCTTTTGACCTTTGGATCTTTTCTTCGATTTCTTTCTTCAAACACCTGAAGTTTTATCATACTAGACTTTTCCTTTAATGGTTAATGTTAGTCCAAGAAATTCTAAAGTATTTCAGGTATTCTGAAAGGTATTATTTCCCTAATTTCTTCCTCAGTCTGCCATTTGTCCAAAGATGGGCTAATAATTTTTGTGAGCTTATTCCTTATCCATCCACTTTGCTGAAAGTGTTTATCAGTTGAAGGAGTTGCCTCATGGAATTTATAGTATCACTTATATATATTATCATATTATCTGCAGAGAAAGATGTTTTGACTTCTCCCTTTCTGATTTGATCTCTATCCCCTTCACATAATTATTAAGGAGATCCCCTTGATCTCCTTCATTTTTTTTTCTGTTCTAGCTAAGACTTCAAGTAGTATATTGAAGAGATAATGAGAGAGTAGACAACCTTGTCTTGCTCCTGATTTTAATTGAATTACATTGATTTGTTTCCATTTGGCCTAAAATCTGTCCTGCCTGCAATATATGCTAGGGCAATGATGCACAGAATTTGTGGGAGTAGCCAACCACGGGCTGATTGTACTTAAGGCCCATTCTGCAAGATCGAAGCCATATCTGATGCCAATTGTGTGACCAAAATCCAGAGACTAGAAAGCCCAGAGAAATAATCAAATAAAACCACTTTAAAAACAACATTATCAATAAAATAACTCCTAGTAATAATCTGTAATATTCATATACAAGTGCCTTATTTATTAAGTATCAGAGAAACTTCTACACATGGTGTGATAATCAAAAGGGGCTTCCATATTGGTAAGAAATAGAGTATGAATTATATGCTCTGCACATAGTATTTGGGACCTGTTGAACCCCCATATGTCCCACTGAGCAACTTACAAATAATTTGTTTATACCTTAAATCATTTTTGTACCACCTAAGTTTTGAACTATGGAGACCACAGGGGCTTGGGAAGTAAGAAAGATATTTTGCTTTGACCCATGACATTTTTTAAAATGTGTCCCTTCATGTGGTGATGAAGCTGAAAGTAGAGTTTGGAATCACCCAGTGGAATTTCCAATTTAGTGTGAGGGTCTGTCACAGCACATTTTAGAGAGAAGTTTCCATTAGTTTGTCTTTGGACCCTTTAGAGGTATACCAGCACAGCAAGGTTTTACTCACCTTATCCCATGTCTCCAAGAATAGGCATATTCTTTCAGGAAGCAGGCATACATTGTTGTACAAATTATCAGAAGGCTGTCAGCTAAGGAGAAACACTTTTAATTTATTTTTTAAGAGTATGCTGTGTAACATTAATAGAGTCTTCTTTCTTTAGACTCTTTAATGCCCATGACTTCTCAAGTATATGTTCTTATTTTTCACCTTACTCTTATTTTTCACCTTTCCTGTTAAGAGGTCTGCAGTACTATCCACATGAAACAAGGGCTTACCTCCTCAGGTCCCTATTATGCTGCTAACTTGCTAGAGTCCGGTACCAGTGTGGTTCAGGTTCCAAATAGAAGGTGTGGAGTCACTTAGGAAGAGAGGAGACTTACAAATTTAGAGGGTGCTGGACATGATTGCTGTTTATTCAAAAAAGAACATACATTTTATACTCTATAATTGTACAAAGGATTAAATGGAAGAAAAGGGAATGTGAGTTGTGGTGTGGCTTGCCATCATCGATTGCAGAAGCTAACATTGACCTTGACAAGTTATAGGCACCACTCATACGTTAATGAAATGTTCACAAGTTCTTGCCAGAGATAGAAATTTCTCCCCTTTTAGCAAGCAGAAACTTTCATACACCCTGAGGAAACAGGGATCTTTGTCTAAATGCCTGACCTTGGTAAAAGACATTCTTGGGGGATCAGAAACTTCATTTTAGAATATTGCAGGGTTTTTTGTTTGTTTGTTTGTTTTATTTCTATTTATTTATTGGTATGGCTTAGTTTAACCAAAAAGCTAAAGTTTAAAGACAGCAAAGACAGAGCTAGGCAAATAATAGTGTGAACCTGAGTAGAGCTTAGGAATTTATAAATCTTGATTATCAAATATACCTTATTTATCAAGCATTTGCTACTTATCTAAATTTTTTAGCAGTTTGGTGTCAGCTTGTGTGAGTGTAGGCATGGTGATTATTCTATATGATTTCATGGTTTGGTGAATTTTTACAAAAAAGTATTTGTCTCTTTTAAGGCTGCCATCATATGTACTCTGTTACTTCAAAGCTTGTGAGAACCAAAGTCACACTTTAAATTTTAATTACTATGCCTAAGAGATCCATGAAGCAAAAATGTCCCTGACCTTGCTTTGCTTCAAGGACAAATAGTTCCTGAAATGCTGGATCCTATTGCTTTGGAGAGATAAAAAGAAATGGTTTCCCTCCCCAAAATAAGATTGTTTGACCCATCTGCACTGGATATGTTGAACATTAGAGGACAGGAGGTAATACACAGGCAGGAAATACAACAGGATTTTTGCTTGCTCAATTGCACCTGAGGAGAAATGCAATGAATTATGGGTTTTCCTGCTTAAGCCCTGCAAAACTTGATTCTGGGCCATTTCCTAAGAACCTTGGTATGGACCAAGTTAGAGTCACCTATCAAGTATTTAATTAAAGCTTGCTTCTAATTCAAAGTGTGGTAGTGATCTTATTCTTGACCGGTGGATTTAACAACTTGCACAAAATTTACCAAAGGAATAGGCATAAAAAACAACAATAACTCATAGTAAGAAATACTAAAAATGAAAATAAAAGGGTGTTGGAGAATGGTGATACACTATGTGAAAATGCTGGAACATTGTCAAGCAGCATTGGCTACTGTGCAGTCCATGGCAACAGTGTGTAAAAGGATAAATGATTTCCTGGTGACGATGAGTAGAGGAGTCTTGTCACTCCATTATGCTCTTCAGAATCTTGCCCAATTATAACATAGGGGCTATTTCTTTCTGAAATTTTTCAATTGAAAATTTAGAACAACTGGATTCTGAAACTATGAATTTGGATCTCAGAGAAGTGAGATAGAGATAGAGATCCCAGATACTTTTCAAGAAATTGGCAGTCACACAAGAGAATGTCGTTGTCTAAGTTTACAGGCAGTCTAGAGGAAAAAGGCAGCTATAGCCCATCACTGTCAAGAAAGTGTTGTGCTCTCCACAACTTTGAGAAATGAAGCCTTTCCAACAGCCTCCTTGGGTGCAACGTTTAATATGCAGAAAAAAACAGAGAGTAACATGAATATGCTTAGTTTTAAAACGCATGCATTTTCACTTTTGAACTTTTGCAAAGACATTCCCGTTAAGTTGGCATGAATTTATATATATATATATATATATATATATATATATATATATACATACAGAGATAAATGTCTAGAGCTGAAATATAGCCAATCAAATAGACCTGTCGCTGTTAATGAATACAAGAACACAAGACTTGATAAGTCATGGGCACTGGGGAGGGGAACCCACTAGTATTATTCTGCTAAAGGAACATAACAATAAAATGACTCCTAATGGAATATTGCTATACTCATGGATCAAGGCATAACTAAGTCCTTGTCATGCTGTAAGCAGTAGCACAGTGGCCCACAACTTGACAATGTGGAGAGAATGAAAGACTTCAGACATTCGGTCCTAAATGGAGTGTCTCATCAAACCTTTACCTTCATGCTCAGTGATCTATGCAGAAGAGGAGATGAAAAATTGCAAGAATCAGGATTTCATGGAAATAACATTTACCAGACATAACAGTTCTCATGCATATGTGAACTAACAGAAACTCTGAAAGCATGTACAAGATTCAATAAACTCATTATAGACAAAAACCTAAAATGTAGAAGAAGTAGGTGCAAGCTCAACCTTTAACTAGAAAAATTATTTGTAGTCAATGATGCTCTGAGAGGAGAAACCAGTTTTTTTTTTTTTTCCGGTGGATTGGCATTGAGTATATCAAAGCCACTTCAGGGCAGATCTCATGCTCAGGAGTAATTAGCCAATACAAATTGAACTCTATGATTCTTTTGTGATTTTTTTTAAGAGAATGAGAGAGACAGAAATGAAGTAGCATTGGTAAACAGATGAAAGACATGTCAAGGAAACTGGAGAATGGGAAAAATATAAACAAAATATGTTATACGGAATTCTCAAAAAATAAATACATTTTAAAAACGAAACAAATACATCTCAACTCCTTTGACTCTGTGGAAAGTTGCTATAAAACCACAGAAAGTCAAAATAATTTGCAATTATCTACAAATTCTTTAAAAATCAGCTATGTTGATTTCCATCTTCAACCCAAAACTTAGAAAGCAATTATTTTTCTTAGGTATTTATATTCAGCAACCAAGTAAAGTTGGTTACTCTTAATAAAATAAAAATTTGATTTCTCTGATGTATCCTCAATGTGCCACAATGTAAAGAGGAAAATAAGTAATATTAGTATAAAATTAAGCCTGTGGTCAATATGTCAGCTAGATAGCCAGAATACAGAGCAACTTGAAATAAGCAACAGTAAAAATACGACAAATTTAAAGGTCATGCAACATGTCCTTGTTTTTTACCGCTGAGTAGTATTCTAATGAGTATATAATCCACACTTTCTTGATCCATTCTTCCATTGAGGGGCACCTAGGTTGTTTCCAGGTTCTGCCTATTACAAACAATGCTGCTATGAACATAGTTGCACAAATGCTTTTGTAGTATGATTGGACTTCTCTTGGGTATATTC
>PVIU01010705.1:19460-68697 GCA_004026605.1 Ondatra zibethicus | reverse complement strand
TTGCCTGGCAATCTTGTTTGCTTCCAATTTCCAAGAGGATCTATATATGATTTTCTTTGGGTTCACCTTGCTATTTGGCTTCTCTGGGCTTGTGAGCTATAAGCTTAGTGTCCTTTGTTTTATGGCTAGGGTCCGCTAATGAGTGAATACATACCATAATTGTCTTTTTGGGTTTGGGTTACCTCACTCAGAATAGCGTTTTCTATTTCCATCCATTTGCATGCAAAATTCAAGATGTCATTGTTTTTTTTTTTTTACCACTGAGTAGTACTCTAATGTGTATATATTCCGCACTTTCTTGATCCATTCTTCCATTGAGGGGCACCTCGGTTGTTTCCAGGTTCTGGCTATTACAAATAATGCTGCTATGAACATAGTTGCACAAATACTTCCAATGGATGGAGATAGAGACAGAGACCCACATTCACACCAGAGCAATGGATTGAGCTCCCAAGGTCCAGTCGAAGAGCAGAAGGTGGGAGAAGATGAGCAAGGAAGTTAGGACCGTGAGGGGCTGGACCACCCACTGAGACCGTGTGCCTGATCTAATGGGAGCTCACCAAATCCAGCTGGACCGGGACTAAATGAGCATATGATCAAACTGAACTCTCTAAATGTGGCTGCCAATGAGGGCAGAATGAGAAGCCATCAACAATGACACTAAGACCTATCTCCTCTGCATGTATTATATTTTTGGGAACCTAGTCGATTTGGATGCACACCTTCCTAGGATGGGATGGAGGGGGGAGAGCCTTGGACTTCCCACAGGGCTGGGCACCATGCCCTCTTTTAAGGAAGCAGCGTGAGGGAGGGGGGGAGCAGGAGGGGACTGGGAGAAGGGGAGGAAATGTAAATTCTTTTTTTTTGAATGGAAAAAAATAAAAGAATATGGGGAAAAATATTTCACAAAATGGCATATATATATAGCTATCCAAGATAGTCATGAAGTTCAAGGGACACAGCTGAGTGATACATGTCTAAATGAAGAGGAGGAGGAGTCTTGTTGCATCTTATTGGCTTATTCATAATGTTCTCCAGGACTGGATCCTTAGGCTGTTTGAGGAGAATCTCTAGTTAGGCATTTTCCTGAATTCTATAATTTTTTTCTATCTATTTAAGAGAGAGAGGGAGTGTGTGTGTGTGTGTGTCTAAGGGTCTTCTGCAAACTCCAGGGCTGGCAGAGTAACAATCCATGCTAGGCAACAAGGAAATCCAGTTCAAAACATGATACAGTAGCTGGTATTGGTTCTTTAAGAATCTGACCCCAGACGGTTTATATTTAAGTACAATAAAATATAGAAAAAAGTTTCCTGATGTAACACAATCCCCTGTGCCCAAGGAGGCAGGATTACATCAAAACTCTTCTCAAAGTGCGTGTCACTTCTTCCACAAAGATGGGCTTTATATCTAGGCTATATGTGTTATCCTAAGGGCTTATGGGAGGATCCGGTGTGGTCTTGGTCATGCAGATAGAGCAGAGGTCATCTGGGCTATTAGCTACTTCCAGTTTTGGTTGTGCTTGAGGGAGGCAGCTTGGCCTAAAGATAGCACAGGGGATACCTAGGCTATTAGCCATCTCTATTCCCAGATTTCTGGGCAGAAAACAGGTTATACATCTTTTCTCTTGAAAAGACAACCCTGCGTGTTTCACATTCCTGGCTCGCTAGTGCTATCTCTGAGCTCAAGGACCTTTGAACTTCCAACAATAGATTACTTAACATTATTTTTTCTTCAGTGCTGGGTATCAAACTAAAGGCATTGTATATACCAGGTAGTCACTCTGTCTCTGAGTTACATCTTCAGCCCTTAGAAGATTGTGCATCTTAGGTTAAGTTGTGTAATGTGGCCAGGATTCAACCACTTAGACAGTTTTGTGCTCTGGATCTTTACGGTAAGTCAGAGCTTCGTTGGTAGGCTGTAGCGGTAGAACCCCTTGCAAGTGTTTTCAGTAAGGGGAAAAACATGTGATCTTTCTGTGAGCTATAGCGGTAGAACCCCTTGCAAGTGTTTTCAGTAAGAGGAAAAACGTGATCTTTCTGTGAGCTATACGTAGCTTTCCTAGTTCTGCTTCCCCTCTGCTGCTGTGAACTCCCAGCCTGTCCAAACACAGCATTGGGACTGGAGATAGAACTATGTGTGGGGGTGGCCGTAATACTGTGTCTCCTTCTGCCTTTATTTTAGCTTTGGTTCTTGAGCCAAGTGGGTGGTGCTATGTGCCGTGGTCTTGCTGTTCCTGATGAGGACAGGGCCCTATGGGCTTTTCAGAGACAATGGTGGCCTGCAGAGGAAGAACAAGGAATAAATCCAATTGTTTACCTATTTTTGTTTTTTGAACCAAGTATTCAAGTACTTTTGACTTAGACTGAATACATTAAAGAAATGTGGTTGACCCCATAAAATGCGAGATTTCTGATCTCTATTGTATTTGGCAAGTGTCAGTTACTTATATTTTATAATCGAGTTAGAAGATTTTCTTCTTGAATGTGTGTGGTGCTGGGAGAAGCTTTTCTTAAATAAGGAAAACAGCCTTAGGAATTGAAGTCTGGGTGGAATTATAACTCACAATTTGCCAGTCACATTTCATATGGTTGTTAAACTTTGGCCCCATACCATCTTCGCTTAGAGTGGCCCATAAGCTTATTTTATCTGGACGTAATATGTTCACTATAACCTGTGTTTTGTCCTTCATCTGCTTGTAGATCTGCAGCTCCTTTCCATTTATTTAGAAAAACCCAAAGGAACTTGACTGCCTCGGAAAGTTCTCTGAATGTCTGCTCCTGGTTCTTATTACTTTCTGAAACACTAAATGATCAGTTATAAGTGATAAGCTTTTGGTTTTTTGGTTTTCCTTGAACACAAAGGCAATGGATTATCTACAAACCTCTCAGAATACAGCAGGGGATGGAAGACAGGATGGCAAGGAAAAAAGAGCATATCTATATAGGTTTTTGAGGTAATAGTTTACCTATGGATGCTGACAAGTTGTCAGTGGAATCCTTCCCAAAGTTTGATTTGCACCTTGTTGATACAGACATAGCATAGTAAACCAGATTGTCTTAGCCATCTAAGCCATCTCCCATCTCCACCTCATCCTGCCTTACTTTGTAATGGTTTGTTCTGCACATCTGAAAACTTCAGTGCGTACTGTAAGTCTGGGCAGAGCAATCCTTTGTCAAGGAGATTACTTTCAGAATGTTTAGTATCCCTGGTATCAACCCTCTTTGAGTTTCCCAGTCTTCATGAAAACCAGATGCTCTCCAGGCAAGAGTACAACACATCTCCCTTTGAGGATCATAGACCATCCTCTCTCTGATGGACATGGGCCATTGAGGCTCACACCTAAAATCCCAGACCTTAGGATAGTGAAACAGGAGGATTGCTGTGAATGTGGGGCCAGCCTGAGCTACACGATGAATTCTAGCTCAGCCTGGGACTACAGAGTGAGGCTGCATTTCAAGCAAAATAAAGCAAAAACAAGAGGTCAGCAGTCCTCCAAACCTGTAAACGCTCCCTGTAAGCGCTACCCTTTAGCAGAAGATGCTTTATATCTAAATGGCTAAGAAGTACTAAAAAGGGATTCAGCGTCAGTCCTCATCTGAGAACTGCAGACTAAAACCACAGTGACACAACACTGCCCCCTGCCAAGATGACTGAATGTAGTAAAAAGATTGATACTAAGTTGACAAGGACTTGTCAACTGGGAGTGGAATGGCATACCTTCTGGACAGCTTTTTAAAATAAATATAAACCTTCTCTAGGGGCCTGGAAATTCTACCCTTAAATATACACTCAAGAGAATGAATTGTGAGGTCTTCTTGTCTACACCTATAGGTGTACATATAGGTAGATACTTGAGTGTGTATATGTGTGCACACATGTATTTATGAATGCTCACAGACCATTGATAATAATGGCCCCAAATGGGGAACAAAAAAGCAAACATAGTGTTAGAATGGTTAAGTTTGGTTTCCTCACAGAATAACATATAACACACCTTGGAAAGACTGAGCTACTATATGCAACAACACTGAAGAACTTCATAGTAAAGAGTAAAATAAATGAGATGAAATAAACAATGTGCTTCACAAAATAAGCCAGATGGTAGCAGTCAGAATAATAGCCAGCTATGGGTGCAAAGATTTCATCTGGGAAGGGGCTGGACAGAGCTCTCTGATCTATTTTTAATTGTATATATATGTATATATATACATAACATATATTCATATATCTCTATCTATATCTATATATCTGTGTGTGTGTGTGTGTGTGTGTGTGTGTGTTTGTGCATGTCTGTGTGGGAATGTACATGAGTGTAGGTATCTGTAGAGGCCAAAGGGTATCGAGTCTCCTGGAGATGGAGTTGAGTAGCCAGCGAGGGTGCTTGGAACTGAACTCAGGTCCTCTGCAAGGACAGTACTCACTCTTAACCTCTGAGTCATCTCTCAAGCCCCTGTGGAAATGTCCTCAGTCATGACCTTGGTGGTGAATACATCATAGTATATGCACACGTGTATTTCTTTGTTGTTGTTCTTTATTTATTTTTGAGATTGTATTTTAATTAAAAACTTCTCCCTTCTCTTTCCCCCTTCTCAACTCTCTCATGTACTTTTCCCTGCTCTCCTTCAAACACATGTCTTTCTTTCAGAGATAGGCTGACTTTGAGTATATATGCCTCCTGTTTCCATCTCCGAATCTTGGGATTGCGGGCCTGTGCCAACACACCTGGGTGCCTGTGGCTGTGCACTTTAGATAGAGATGCTTCAGTGCATATAAAATGAATAGGAGATCCCTCAAAATAGAATGTATCTCTGATCGTGATGCTGTAGGAAATATGCCAAGACATAGGCCAATCAGCTGCTGAGGGAAAGAGGAGTCTTTCTGGCAACTGGGAGTGTGTTCAGAAAGGCCATGCTTCAAGATTCCTCGGATCAGTTGGGGGCGGTGGCAGTCAGGGTATGGTGGCCCAAGATGACCAGAGTAGTAAAAATCAGGATACTCTTCCATGACTCCCACCCTCAACTTGCCTGTTCATATCGTAAGGCATCATGGGTAAGGCTGTGAGCTGGGTTATGGAAGGTGCAAAGGAGAGGCATTGGAGAGGAGTTCTTGTCAATTGTTATAAATGAGGCATCTATGGGTCAGAAGATGGAGGACTTTCAACCTTGACCTGACAGCCAGCAGCACAGCTGGATGAAGACATTTTAAAAAGCCTGGTAACAAAGGAAGGTTCTGATTCTCAAGAAGTGATCATGAGATGTGTTGTAGAAAAGTCACTGGATAGGAGGAAAAGGCTCACAGTCATAGCCTAAAGAGACGTGAGGGAGAAACAGAAGAGTGGAGATTTTGTCCAGTGTTTCTGATCGCGACTGGCTGGCTACCCAAACCTCAGGCTTTACTTGGATCCCGTGATAAAGTCTTTGCTTGTACTGTGTAAGCTCCAACTGGATTTGGCCTTCCTCCTGGTCCTTCATGGTGGTTTTCTTAAGAAGAATGAGTTAGTGGGGAATATTTTCAATTACGTGTCACACATAACTGACTGCTATATCACAGTACGCAGCCTGATAAAGAGCAAGACCCTCAGGTGATGGGCTAGGTGTTTTCTTGAGTGTGGTCTAGCTAGCCCTCTGTCCAGATGTATTCCAGCTGACAGTCTGTAGAGCTTATATAACACATACACACTAATTTCTTATCTGTATACCATGCCCCAAGTTCCATTTTGTCCCTGATATTAACTAAAATACTGCTCCAGAGCATGTAAATAGTATGGCTTTGAAGAATGCATGTGTGCAGATGTGTAAGAAGGCTAGGTAAGGTTGGTTAATACCTTAATGTGACTATTATCAAGCCTACTTGGCTTGATGTTGAGAATGCTACAATTTTTTTGATATCATCTTGGGTGAGCGCACAGATTGCTGTAAAAAGGGTGGTGATTGCTCCTAAGCATAATATAGCTGTTAAAATAGCGTTACTGTTGGAGATAAGGGGGTGGAATTGGATTAGTAGGAAAACTCCTGCCACAACTATAGTGCTTGAGTGGAGGAGGGCAGATACAACGTATACTTATATGAAAGTCTGCTTATGGAATCTAATACCCCATACAATGAATATACACAGTGGAAAAAAATTAAAAAATAACAATAATTTTACAACTGTGTGACTTAGATGAACTATGTATAACATAGATAAGTATGAATTCTTAGAACATCTTCTAGCATTCATGTTTAAATAATATTTTCTTAAATAATGATTTATCAAGGGAAGTGTTTCACTTTTATGTGAATATTCTGTAATATGTTTCTAACATTGTGTCTAATCTTAATTTAGGAAATTAATGTTTTAAAGCCCTTCATAAAAAGATTACAGAAGAATTCCTGATAGAAAGACATAAATATTACTTCATATAGCAGCTCTAACAGCCAACATCTGTTAGCTGTTATGCTTCATAGCCCACACTGGATCCAATAAAAATGGCTACTAGTTTTTCATTTTTAACTTATCCTATATATATATGCACACATATATATATAGGATAAGTTAAAAATGAAATATATATATATATAACCTTTATAAGCGGCTGTATAAGCTTTTGTTTTCGTTTTCAGTCACCGGGTTTGTATACTCTCTCTCAGCTCATTTTGATTTCTTCTGGGACTGGCCCATAAGGCAGTCCCTGTTCCCAGGCATACTATCCCCTTTCTCTTTGTTCCAGAATCTTCTACTACTGGACATTTCTACTTAGGTATCACAATGTTACCTTTAACTGTGAAACAAACTCTTCATCTTTGGGCATTCTCCATTGGCAAAGCTTTTCCTCTTTTCTTAGACCAAAGCCCTCCAGACATCTGTGTGCCCAGTCGAGTGCCAGGCTTTCTCAGTTGTTCTTTTTAGAAAGGAGTTGTGTTTCCTCACCCCCCTGGTTATGCTTACTGTCCCCCACATGGCTCATCCCCGGCTGTCATCCTTCACTGGCTTGTTTTATGGTCTCTGCTCATATGCTGGTGGGGTGAACTACTGTGGAGTCTACCACTGATAACACCGCTTTCCTACTCAAAACCTTTCAATACAGCTTTCTGTTCTCAGTAAGATCAAACCCAAGCATGGCCTATCTTGTCCCAGCTCCATGTCCACCTATTTATCTTATTGAAACTGATTTCTATTCAGTGGCTTGACTTACCATTTCCTGAGTCCCTTCCCTTGGCCAGTCTCTACCCACGTGAATATTCCTTCTGTCCCAGGCCCCCCACGTCCACCTTCTACCTTGACAAAGTCTCATACCCTCTGCAGCACTGCCTCTAACGTCTTTCAGGGGCTCGTGACTGTCTGGATAGGCAGTTTCAGAACTGAATGTCGGTTTCTAATAGTTCTAGTTTGGGGAACAAACTGTTCTTTACCACTTTGGCAGTTCACATATTCTATGTGCAGCTAGGCTGTTGGTGTCTCCACTAATAGGAAAATTCCATGAAGATGGCCCTGTTGGTTACTTTTGTTCGCTAGTACATTTCTGGCACTTAAGACAGAACCTGTAGTATGTATAGTATGTGCATCAGAACTAACAAAACAGCTGCAAATGTTTAATGAAGATCCAGCCATTTTATCTTAGTTCCTTTATTCCTACCGTGTTTCCCCTTTGTTTATTTTAACCAAGATTATTGCAGTACATGAGAAATAGATGGAATCTGCACACCAGGGCTTGGCTGCTCCCTCTGATTGGCTTTTACTTTCTTACAGATATTAATGAATGTCAGCTACAAGGTGTATGCCCTAATGGTGAGTGTTTGAACACCATGGGCAGCTACCGATGTTCCTGCAAAATGGGATTTGGGCCCGACCCTACCTTTTCAAGTTGTGTTCGTAAGTATTAATCAGTTTGACTTTCTCTATTTTGATCCTGTGTCTATGAGGGTTATCCAAAAGAAGAAAATATTTAACTGGGCCCTGAAAATACAGAACGAAATGTCATTAATAAAAATGACAAGAGCAAGGAGATCAACCCAATATGGTAAACTAAATCCATATTATGAGACCTTCTCCAAGATGCTTTTTAACTGCATTTGAAAATACTGCACAGAACAACAGGGCATAATCACAAGGAGGGACTGGATCTGGATAAAAATAAAAAGAGTTTGCCAGGCAGTGGGGGCGCACATCTTTGATCTCAGCAGCGCTAAGGAGGCAGAGGCAGGTACAGCGAGTTCCAGGGACAGCCAGGGCTACACACAGGAACCCTGTCTTGAAAAACAAAAAACAAAAGAAACAAACAAACAAACAAACATAAAAAACCAGAAAAAGAGAGTGGGGAGAAAACTGAAATAGGTGTGTTAGTCCCTTGGTTCTGAGAGATAAAAACTGTTTATTTTTCTTTCATAAATATTTAAGCCTTCTTTAGGCTAGGTCAAACTCGGTCTCAGTTTCTGCCTTTAATTATTGCAGACCCTGGTTCACCAGAGTCTTTTTTTAAGAGGGTTCACTGTACTTTCTCATTTGGAGAAGCCTGGAAAATCATTCCGAAGCCCATGTTACTCAGATTTCCTGGTTCTGCTCTAATGTCCTCTGAATTTACAAAAGGTCCTAAAGTGATGCTGCTGGTTTGGGGGAATGCCTCTGGGGTTTCTTTCCTATATAGTAAAGGTAAAAGTCTCCCATAAAATCACATATTCTAATATTGAAATACGGTTTCACCAAAGAGGCCCCCTTCATGAAAATAAATTTAGTATTATCATTAGGGTTTTTATATGATCAGTATAGGTTATGCATTCTGTATGCCAATTAGATTGGATGCACCTGAGATAAATAAAGACCTCAAAAATAGCCTGTGTGTGTCTGTATATGTGCACGTGCATGTGTGTGGTGTGTATGTGTGTGTGTGTATGTAGACAAGAGCATACCTCAGGCACCATTTATCTTGCTGTTTTGGGGCAAGGTCTTTTATTGGCTTGGAGCTTATCAAGTAGGGTAGATTGATTGGCCACTGACTCCCAGGGCTCTGCCTCCCTCTGCCTCTTCAGCACTGGGGTTATAAGCAGGAGCCACACCCCTGTATTTTTCATACATGGATTCTAGGGATCGGACTCAGTATCTCATGCTCGCAGGGTGAGAAGTTTACCAGCTAAGCTCTCTCCCTAGCCTTAAATGCAGATTAAGAAATATTATTTTATATTGTAATGTATATGGGTGTTTTGTCTCCATGGGTGTCTGTGTGCCATCTATATGCCTGGTATCTACAGAAGCCAAGAGACAGTACTGGATCTCCTGGAACTGGAGTTAGAGACAGTTGTGAGTCAACACGTGGATGCTGGGAATAGAATCATGGTTCTCTGGAACTTCAGCCAGTGCCCTTAACCACTGAGCCATATCTCTAGCCCCCAAATGCAGAATTTTAAAAGATAACCATATTTCATTGTAACCCTTTTACTAGGAAAGTAGGTAGACAATGCACCCTTTTTTAAAAAGCTATATACAATTATCCAGAGTTGAAAATGTCACGGCAGGATGAGGTAACTGGATGGGTGATTCTGCGTGGTTTTGTCCAGCTTGGCTCTTTGAATTTCACCTGATGTGGACGTGGTATTTACTAAGCTGCATCCTGCTTTTCCTGCCTCACATTTGATGAAGTGAAAGCCTTCTTCACGATGACACGGTCCTTTGATTTTAGCACAGTTTATCTCTGTCTAAGCTGGGATGTGGAGAAAGGATGGATGCAGTGATGTGAAAATGACAGTCCTGTGTGGTGGATGTAAGCCTTTTAAGGCATTGTTACTAATTACTCATATTTTCCTTTAAAACCTGACAAATGCAGATTAGGAAATTGTGCACGTAAGTCTTTCTTTTTTTTCTCCTGTGTTCTATTATGGGTGGTTCTGGTCTGAAGCAGATGGGCACCTCACCAGAGGGCTTTGTGAAGGTGACTAAATTAGACTGTAAGGTTTTCACAGAGGTCATGTTTGAAAACGGACATCAGGATCTAGAATGCTAGGGCACAAACCAAGCTGTTAATAATATCCAGATAATTTAGAGGTGCCTTTCAGCTACTTTGAACTACATAAATATCCATACAGGTTTTTAATTTAAACATCAATTATTACAAAAACCTTTGATGCAGAATTTGTTGTAAAAAAAACTTTTTATTTGACATTGTTTGGTTAGAATTCTCACATGGAAGGTTGCAGATTAGGTAAACTTGGAGAACTGGCCATAGACTTGTTAAAGCTTGACAAGATCTGATGTCTAGCATAAGGGGCAGACCTCCAGGTTTTAATGAAATCGTAGAAACTTGCCAACGTGAATTTTGAAACCACTTGCACAGTTCCTTAAAATTTATTTTCCTTGTCATTGCCCAAATAATTCTGAACTTATTAAACAGCAATCCATTCTCATTTGAAAAATAAATAACTCAATTTTACGGTTCAGCTGCAACAGCTGAAATGATAAGCATTAAGAGATATTTATTTATTTGTTGCTTAGTTAAGTGTTCCAGTTTAGAGCCCAGAGTTAAAATTGAGCCCTTTTCCAGCACGAATCCACAGATGTATTTCTTTGTTTCCCCCCTCTCTGAATTTACCACATGTGGTATCATGGATGTGTGTCCAGTTCCTTCAGAGTTTGTGATTGTACCTATTTGTCCTCATTTGTTGATGAAGAAATTGTTGAAGTCTACAGACAGTTGGAAAGTATCAGAGGCAAACTGTGATATCCTCAATATGTGGGAACAGATAGTGTTTCCTCATAATTATGGGAGAGTAGCAAAGGAGATTAGGAAACGGGCAAATGCTTACACACACATACACATGAACACACGCACGCATGCACACACACGTGCAAGAACATGCCAGCCAGGGCTTGAGTATACAAGCATGTGGCAGAAACTGACAGCATTTGCTTAAGCAGCATGAAATTAGGGTACATCCAGGCGATAAAATGTGTGGCTGACTTAGCTAACCTCAAGACGTGCACTTGGCAATGACTAAGGAGCTTTGGGAAGCTCCCTGTGTTCCTGAATGCGGCGAGGTGAACACCCTCTGCATTCCTTGACTCCAGCCAAAGGGTGCAGCCATTTGCTTTTCTTGCCTTGCCCACTCTCTGCCCTTGACTTCATGTAGTCAAAATGAAGAAAGGAGGAGAATGCTGACATTTGCTGCTCTTTTGACCTGTGCTTGTGGCCTAGGGTGCTGGAACAAACAATATACTCCAAGCCTGCCCCTGCCTGTTTTATGCAGAAAAGGGAAAAGTCTGGGCTTGACTATCACAGTAATTTGAAGAAAGGTAGACCACCTCTAGGAAGACTTTCTACCTTCTGAAACTGTATTTGTCTTTCTGCAGCCATTTAAGCATCCCATAATGACTGCTGCTGAAGCTCAGGAAAGGGCTCCAGATGAAAGAAATCTGCCTCAGGGCTTTTGAGGTTTTATGTATTTATTCTCCATCCTTGAACTTGAATTTAATTGACAGAAACAGGAGGCCAAGGAGGACATGTGCTTAGGAAATGTGCTCTGTCGTCAACCCGGAGGTCACGAGACAAAGAAGATCAGCTTCTTTCTCAAAAGCCAGTCACATTTATACACATGATTTCCAGTTAGTTTCCCCACCCTCTTTATCAAATGCACTATTATTCATGCTGCACACACTGGAAATTGGACCCAAGAGAGTTTTAGAAATTTCTTCAGATCATGTAGCTAATAGTCAACAGTTGAGATTGAAAGCTAGTATCTGGGGCATCCAGGTTTAGGGTTCTGGGTCAGCAGTTGACAAACTGCAGTCTGTGGATGTAACTGTCCCACTGTCAGGTGTCATAAATAAAGTTTTGTCGGAACACAGTCATCTCCATTTACATGTTGTCTGGGGCTGCTCTTGTAATCACGGTGGAGTTAGAATGTTGGAATAGAGACTGTGTAGCTTATGACACCTAAAATATTTGTTATCTGGCCCATTTCAGGAAAGTATCCTGAGCATTAAGCTGATCAGCCATTTGGTAGAACATTCGGAGGCAGCAGGAGTATCTGCATCCATGCTGCCTAAAGCAAACATTAGTCCAAACAGAGGAACCCAACTTTCAACTTAATTTTATAGAAGTTTATTTAGTAATATGTGCCTCGTGCTTGATGTACTGAATTACATATCTTGATCAGTTTTTCTCAACCCTTGGGTCACAACCACTTTGAGGGTCAAATGACTCTTTCACAGGGTTCGCCTAAGACCATCAAAAAACACAGATATCTGCATTATAATTCATAATAGCGACAAAATTACAATTATGAAGAAGCAATGAAAATAATTTTATGGTTGGGGGTTACCATAGCATGAGGAACTGCTGAACCATTAGGAAGTTGAGAACCACTGTCCAAGATTTTATTTTTAGTTTTTTCGAAAGTGGGATAAATTTCTCCTCACTCTCCGACTTCCCTTCTAACTCAGGCTTCCTTGCTGACCGCCTTTGTCTGTTTGATTGTTTGTTGTCCACATTGGCATTGTTTGCTTAGGCTCTCATGTAGAGCCTGTCAGGCTGGAGTCTTTTATCCCATCTGGCTTTCAAGGACATCATTAGGTCTCCATCATCTATCTGTGCCTCCTTTTTATCCTACCTCCTCTATGGCTGCCTCAGCTCAGGGACCCTATCTTTCCTTTTAGGACATGGCACCATGACCTGGGGGATAGCAGATCTGTGCTTCCTGTCTGCTTCCAGATAATAGTGATCACAATAAAAAAAAAAAAAAAACATGGTGGCGATCATCTTTATTGTGTACTTAATAAATGCCTGACCATATGGTAGGTTCTTTGCATAGCTTGTCACATGGAGTATTTGTGAGAACTCCCTGAGATATATGCTGTTATTTTTCCTCTTTTAGAAGTGAAGAAATTGGGGTGTCAAAGGGTTAAAGTAACGTTCTTCCAGAGAGTCCCTGGCCCATAAGTCAGAACTCTGGTCTTCCATAGGTTGTCAGGAAGAGGTAGTCTAAACTGGCAGGTGACCATTATTTAATTTTGGAGGGCTCACAAGGCTTCACCTTCCAAAACCATATCACCAACTAGGCAGCAAGCATTCAAACACAAGAGCCTGTGGGTGGCATTTCCCACTCAGAAGACAACAATGATTGTATTAGTTGTCACGGGACAAATGTCGGGAATTTGAAGAAACTGTTCTGCTCTGAATTGCCCGTGGACCCAGGACCTAGAAGTAACACTAATGTTATTAATTTTATAGTTAAGCCCCATTGTGTATAAAATAGGCTCTGGTGGGGTGCCTTGACATTGTTTCTGTGTGAATATGGATTATAAGTAAGACCCAATCATTCGGGGAAGGAAATTCTGTAGCAAAATCCTCTGTGAGCTACATGAGAATTATGTGTGGGTTCTAATGAGTATATACATGCATACCCTTGCACTAACATGCAAGCACACTCATACGTGCACATGTGGATTATGTGAGCAATATCAATCATTCCAAGGCCTTACTCTCCTTTGCGAGTCTAGTACCCTGCTGCTTTCTTTTACTTTTAGTTTGTGACCTTTGACCTTTCATAGCTTATCTGCACTGAAGCCAGAAAGTAAGTGTGAGAGGGAGTGGGAGAGTTCGAGACTCTTCTACCCACTCACTTCTTTTAGAAGCCACAGAAGAGTGGGCTGGATTAGGCACATCCTGTGAAAGTGATTTTGCTTGTTTCATTTTGGTTCCGCCATCCAAGGGATTGAACTCATGGCCCTGGGCATGCCAGACAAGTGCTTTATCACTGACCCATGCCCTCAGGGCATGCATGGGTTTGGAATCTTCATAGGTGATCTATTTTTTCATTTACCCCTTATCCTCCAACCCTCAGTTGACTTGTAATGCCTCTCTTAACAAATGTACTTGATAGAATAGAGAGAGCTGGATTTTGTATTACCACAGGCATCTGAACATGCATTATGTGTCTACTGCATGCCAAGTATTTAGAATATCATATATGAACATGCATACTTGCCCTATTCTTTATCAGTAAGAAAGTTTTTGAGGCTTGGCCAGTATATAATTTAGCATTCTTTTTAAAGAAATAGAACCAACAGGATAGGCATATGTGTGCATGAGCCAATTTCTTACAATAAATACCCCATCCCAATATACAATATACATATTAGAGAAGCATTCTTTCTTGCATGTTAATGCATACTATGCATTTATAAATGTGCATATGCATGCATGTCATATATGTTTTTGCATAAATAAAGGGAGGTGGTGTTTATTTCAAGGCATTGGTGGATATAAGCACAGAGACCAATGAATCTAAAATCAACAGAGTAGGTGGCAGACTATCCACCAAGGAAGAGCTGGCACAGCAGCCTGCTTCTGAAGGGTGTTGACTGACAGAATTTATTCTTGCCCAACATAAATCAGTCGGGTATTTTTTTTCCTTGTAAATTCTTCAGCAGAGTGGACAAAGTCCACTTATATCATTCCTCTGGTTTAAATGCCAGTGTCACACAAAAGAGCAAAATCCAACCAATACCCTGACAGCAATAGCCTATTGCTTAGCCTTATGGGTACACAAAATTAACCATTATTGCCAGTTAAAATGAGGTTTTCATAAACCTGTAAAATTGTTATATAAATCAAAATATGAAAAAATAAGCTCCAAGAAAGGCAAGTGTATTAATTTTATGTTATTGTTGCTTTGATAAAACACTGTGACCAAAGCCACTTAAGGAAGACCAATCTTAATTTGGTTTATACTTCCAAAGGGTTAGAGTCCATAATGTTGGAAACAGCCAGGCAGCAGGCAGCAGGCGTAGCAGTAGGAACAGGAAATTGAGAGCTCACATCTTGAACCACAAGGACAAAGCAGAGAAAGGAAAATGGAAGTAGTGGTTTTTGTTTATTTGTTTATTTTACCTCAAAGCCTGTCCCCAGTGACGTACTTTCTCCAGTAAAGCTTTACCACCTAAACTTCCCCAAATGGCACTGCCAACTGGGGACCCAGTGTTCAAGTGCCATAAACTATAGAGTACATTTCCCATTTAAGCCATCACAACAAGTTTCCTGAAAATTAGGGGAACGGGTGTCATGTCCTTTGCATCTTCCTCTGCCATACGCCTTAATTATTTAGATTACTCTTTGAGCATCTAATCTGGGAAGTCAGCCTTGTTGGAAAGGAGGAAATGCGTATCTAAGAAAGAAGGGCAGGAAGTATCGTGAGTACCACGGGCTAGAGGGAAGGCAGATTGGGACGATACCATGAGAGATAAGTGATATGGCCAAGATGGCGCACCAGACCTGGGACTGTGTCAGCAGTGTTGACTTGTCCTGGAGCACTTACACATGCTTTAAGAAATACACATCTCAAAGGCAAGGTTTGTGTTGTCTTGCTCTCAAATTTGCCTTGTGTGCCAGGTGTTTGGGTGATGACCGCTCACAACTAATTTACAGTAGAAGATCAGGGTGAGGGGGCAGGAGTTGGATGATAATAGCCTGGTTGCCTTTGCAGCATAGATAGCCTGCTTTGCTCTTCTTGCTACACTGGGACTTTGTGTGTCTGGCAGGTCAGCAGCTACTCCCTGTCTGCCATTTATAGTCTTTGGCCTTGGGTGAGAATTCCTGAGCTCCCACCAGCTCTCTGGCTGAACAGGGCAGCTGCTGGTTTGTGGTACTAACCATGCACCTGATTTTCCATGGTGCCTGGACATTCACCAATTGTTGTCCTGGAGCTGCATCTGCAGCCCAGTCTGGAGAAACAATGGGTCATGACTGTGATTAGTCGTAGATGACTAGGCTTGTTGGGCAGGTAAGCATTTGTGGAAATGCTTAACTTATACACATTTTCCTTTATTCATATTTGTTACAGATAGAATCCAGACAGGGACTGCATTTAATGCTCTGATTCCTAGGATGATTTAATGAATGGACTCTTGGCCAGGAAGAATGATTCCCCTAATCTAAATGGGTCTATCTTAAAACATGGTCTCTCCTCTGTGCTCTAAGGGCTATCTTATGTTAACTTAAAGTCGATATAACTTGTTTCTTCAATGACATTAAGCTTTGTCTCTCTTCAGCGGATCCCCCTATGATCTCAGAAGAGAAGGGGCCCTGTTACCGCCTTGTCAGTCCCGGAAGGCAGTGTCTGCACCCTCTCTCTGTTCACCTCACCAAGCAGATCTGCTGTTGTAGTGTGGGCAAGGCCTGGGGGCCACACTGTGAGAAATGTCCCCTCCCAGGTACAGGTAAGCCATGGCCAGTTACATACACTTAAGTGTTCCCAGTCACAGGAACAAAAAAAGATTTCAGTAGCCTGGGTCATTTTTGGTTTCCGAGTTTAGTTTTTAATGCTATAATGTGTTTGTATCATTTCTGAAGAAAATACAGCTGTAGAAGCTCAAATCAGAATTAAAAAAAATGTACAAAGGAATCCCCCATTGTTTCTGGGCAACAGTAAGTAGACTTTCTTTGAATGTTAATTCAAGAATATAAACCTTTACATTTTAGCCACAGCTTCCAGAACTCGCTGATTGATATTTAAGTATGAAAACCAGAATGCTGTATAGGGCCGTGTGCTTTCCTAATAGTCCACCATCCATCGCTTCACAATCACAGCCCTGTGAACATTGACTTATTTACTTGGCTGCTGAAATTGCACTTGGTTTCTCTAATTAGAAATACAAAGAATTGTATTCAGTTTTATGTTTATGCCACGAAGATAACTCTAAAGGAGATCTTGCCAAAACCACTATGAACTTTGAAGGGGTCATGTGTTAATAGTTGAGTCTTTGCTCCTCAGGTGGGCTCACAATTACCTAGAGCTCTGAGAGGGTTAATTTCTCTACATACTTTAGGTTTAAATCAATGAACTCTCAAGCAGAGTCAAAAGGAGTTCAATGGAGGAGAAAGAGACATGACCTGCAAGCCCTGGGCATCATGGTCAATGAGGGTGTGGTCTCTATTTCACTGGCTTGGTGTAGCTTCAAAACATGACACTAAATTGCTTAGTTTAGGGAAACTTCCCATATAGGGAAGTGCATTAAATCTCTAGGGCCATGTAATGTCCTACAGTAGCAAATTGCACAGCAGTAAACAGAATTTAGATGTAAACGTCAGTATATAGTTCACCTTTGGTACTGGTTAGAATCTGTTGATGGTGAGTTAATAGAATGGAAGATTTTTAGGTCTTCCCATAGGCTCTAGTGCCCTGCTGTGCAGTCTTACACACTTATTACTAAAAAAGCTTTGCTATTCATAAAACCTTTTCTCTTTAAGTTTCATTTGGACAGCGTTTCAGTCCTTACACAACGTGTAACCAGGATGGGAATTGTACATCAGGGCTACTTCCAAAAACACAGCAACTAATTTGAAAATGATATTAATGATACAATGTTTGTGCCTAAGTACATTTTGGTCCCTGTCATAATTTTAATTAAATATATTTTTTGGTAGAAAGCCATGCTTTGTTCTGGAAATATTCTTTTTTTTAAGAATTCTCTGTACTAGTAGGCTTCACAGTTAAGGGTCTGATCCCTAGAAAAACAGTATCTCGGCCTGCTTTGAAGGAATACTGTAGAGTTTCCTCCTTCTTAAGGAATCATTTTAGGCCCAGTACATTCAATTTCTTGTTCAGCGAAAGTGAGAAATGATTTATTTTACTTTCAATTTTAAAAGAAGAAACAGAAACTTGACCCTAAGCCCCCGTGTTTGCATTTGGTAATTTCCTTCCAACACCAACAGCCCAGGGATCATGGGGAGTTTGCCTCTGCCACACACCGCCAACCACCATTGTCTTTTTTCTCCACCCGTGTTTAGAGATTGCCGCTGGAGGCTTGCAAACCACACACCATACCCAGTCCGCTTGGAGGGGGAAAAAGACATTTTAAAAATTCTTTTTTCCTGGCGAGTGTGACAGTTACATGGTACAGACTGTCCTGTTGTCCTCTGGGTAGTGAAACTGACCAGGTTTCTGCTAGTTGTCACTCCTCCTGCCTCTTCGTATAGAGAACAACAGCTTTCTCTGGCATTTCCTTCCTGCTGTAGCTTCTGTCTGCAGCCTCCCTACTCCATGGATTTCTTCTCACTAGCTGAAGGCTCTTTTAAAAACCCCACCCCTCTTTGCCCCTTCTTCACCAGTACACCCATTCCAGCTGCAGCACCCCATTCTGCCTGAGTCCTTGGGATTGTCAACTGGAAATAATTCAGGAGGGTTTCAGTAGCCCATTTCTCTACATAAAGTGCTTGTCATTTTCCTTAGGTGTCCATTAGATGAGCTCTTTCTTAATAACCAATGAAAGCACAAAACAGGGGGAAAGGAGAAATCATGACTATTGTTGATATTGCATATTCACATACTGAACAATTATCATCCGTACTTAAAATGACTATTAGTATATTACATATATTTTCATGTAATGCAGTTTACATCTATAATTTAGTCTACATAGTGGCATATTGGCTACTAGCATATAAATATAATATATAAAATTCATGTTAAATATATATCCTATGTAATTTATATGTACACATAGACATATATATCCTAATTGAGTAGGATAAAGAATTCATAGGTAAATAAATGTTTAAAGTAAAAGTAGAATGTTTCCCCCTGTAAATATGCAAGTTTATCAGAAATTTAAGCAATTTGCTTACATATTGCATCTGTTTCTGAAGTTTTGAAATGTACCTATATTAGCGATGACTTATTAAGAGATATTCATCATGATATTTTCCTCTGTATAAGTTTTCACTGTTAGATTTTTAAAAGGAATATTTTCCCATCCCAAATCTAGCTGCTTTTAAGGAAATCTGTCCTGGTGGAATGGGTTATACGGTTTCTGGCGTTCATAGACGCAGGCCAGTCCATCAGCATATAGGTAAAGAAGCTGTGTTTGTCAAGCCAAAGAACACTCAACCTGTTGCTAAAAGTACTCATCCTCCACCTCTCCCAGCCAAGGAAGAGCCAGTGGAGGCCCTGAGCTCCTCGCGGGAACTTGGGCCAGGAGGGGCGGAACCTGAAGGTGAGCTTGCACGCTGGATGTGGGTTCTAGAAGCCCATCTCTGTGTCTGTACTTTGGAGTCTGTTTTCATCCTTCTGGAGCATGGTTCTCAGCCTTAATGTTGCTGGGATTTTCAAATGTGTAATTCTTTAATGGGTGAGGAAGCTGTACTGGGTGTTGTACTGGGTTTGTTAGCTGTGTCAAAGTCCTTTGAGAATTTTATGATACTGTTCTTTTGCTAACATGAGCGTGTGCGCGTGCGTGCGCCCACACACACACACACACTCACACACACACATACACATACTGTTGTTAGCACTAAAGTAGTGGCTGAACACAAACATCCTTAAATACAGTACGGCCCATTTTCTCTGATCGACAGTCACTGTTGTGTGTGTGCCTCGTAGGTAACAATATTCCATGTGAATTGCAGAACAATTTCTTGCATTTGGAGGAGTTTCAGTCGCTTAGTGTTTGCTCCTGGTGAGGGATTATCATCTTCAGGGAATAATCCAGATTCATGTCTGTGTCCCGGGAGCCAGTCATTGGATTCTGCTTCATTAAGTGGAACACAGGCTTAAAAGTATCAAAGTATGGGCTGAGCTTTTGTGAAATGATGGTGTAGCTGGTTGTGAAATGGGGTAGCTGGCAGGTGGGATAAAGCCAGGTAGCAGGCAGGTAAGTAGGAAAGAGTCAAGTCCAAGGCTCTGGGAGGGCCCTGGTGAAAAATCCAAGACATAGACATGACTTCTTATGTGTCATAGAAAGTATATAATGGGATCCATGGCCAAGGGCAGAGAATCTAAAGATCTCTAGTTTGTACAATCTCTACCCACTCCTTAGTAGATGAAGCAGAATTTCCAATATTCTGACTATTGTGATTACCACAGAGAAGCCTTGCTCCTGGAAAAAGGAACAGTTTCAGGTCTGTAGGGAATGTAGGTATTTGCTCTAAAAAAAAATAAATAAAAATAAAAAAGCTCTTGGCTTTTGCCATTGATACTTAGGTAATGATTTGGGGTGCCCATTGTGGGTCCTGTGGGAATTTGGCATAACAATCTTCCCTGGTGGCAGGGCTCTTGCTGGGCTCTGAGCCTGGTGCCTTCGGGCCCATTTCTTTCTGCTCTTTCACTCACCGTGCTGTAATTCTTCAGTGGGTAGGCAGAAAGGAAAGACCTCACCTAGTGTTGTCTCTGGTCACCTAGGTCAGTGGTTCTTGACCTGCAAGTCGAGACCCCTTTCGGGGGTCGAACTATCCTTTCACAGGGGTCACTGAAAAGCATCTTGCCTATCAGATATTTACATTATGACTCATAACAGTAGCAAAATTCCAGTTATGAAGTAGCAATAATGATATTTTTATGGTGGGGGGTCAGCACAACACAAGGTGCTGTATTGAAGGGCCACAGCATTAGGAAGGATGAGAACCATTGACCTAGGTTGTTCATCTTTTGTTTAGAAGAAGGAGATGGGCACCAGTGTGGTTCTGCCTTTAGAATTTCTTAACAATGGGTTTCATAGGATGGAAAGTCAGTTAGCTTCCTCCCCTTGACAGAGCAGTGGCTTTAATCTGGTAGCCTCATTGTTTCTTGGAATTAATGCATCCAACCTCTTTGCTAATGGTTAAGGAGACATACTGACTCAGAAAATTCCAAGTAATAAGCAAAGTTGAGGACTAGTACTAAGAATTGCTTAATGAAAACAAGCATTTCAAAATACAAAGACATCACCCAGCACAACAGCAGAGTGATTGTGTAATACTTAAGTTGCTAATTATACTGATGCTAATTTGTAATTGTCTCTTATTGGCTTATGAGGTCTGGCTTTTGTTTGGTTTAGTTAGCATGTCTGCATGAAAATAATCAGAAGGCTTCATGAAAAACTGGTTTATATAAAAAAAATGCAGTGCCCATTCTCATGTCTTAATGAAAAAATAGTCTCTTTTAACACTGACCTCAGATAGATTTCTGAACACTGGAGGCATTTATTTTCTGAGACATGGGAAGCTTCCCAAACTCAAGGTTATTAAGTAATGTTTCAGAAACTGTTTTCTTTAAAATTGAGGTTAATTTTCTTAATTTTGAATGAAAGACTTTGAACCTTTGATCTCTGAACTTTGATAGTTGAACAATGAAATAGCACAAGACATCCTTTGTCACTCATGTGTAAAGTTTTCGCAAGTGGCAGATAATGACGCGAATTCCACTTTTGACTTAATTTGCTTTGTAATTGTTTGGGGAAGTTAATGGCTTTCTAATGCCTTTTAAAAATTGAAATATGATGAGTGGATTGTGCTTGGCTGTGCTAATTCCCATCTCTCTTTTCTGGTTCTAGTGGTAACAGCACCTCCTGAGAAGGTAATTCATTCATTGTTTTTAAGTCTTCTCTCTTTTTGAATTCAAGACACTTTTTAGGAATATGTATAGGATTTTAAAAAAAATTTAGTACGTTCATATTATAGATCATTTACTATAAGGAAACACAATTCATTAATACAAGAATTTGTACGACAGGACTTTCTAAATGGGTGTTGCCATTCTCAGCGCTCAGAAAGTGATGGCTAATAGGTTGCTGGGGTTGGGTGGGGAACACCATCTCTTGCCACAGATACTAAATTCTGGAGAGAAGAAAAGGATGAGGCAGAGTTCATGGGGTCAACTAGTTGCCCGGACTGACTGTGGGAAGAAGGACTCTTTTGTGTTCTCAGTATGCTTATAAAATTAAGTGAGACACTAATTAATGCGACTAAAATTCAACACAATCATTTGGATCAAATTCTGTCAAATTAGATTAAAAACAGCACTTACCCTTGAAAGCCACAATAAAAATGCTTAAATTTTGTTTCTTAGAAGTTTTAGAGAAAATTTGATCAGTTTTGGGTTTAGAAGCATGAGATGGGAGTACGGATAGTGAGATTGGATAGCAGGAAATGTGACCATTTCCTGAACTGATGTCCTGTTGTTCAATGTTGCATCTTCTTTGCCCCCCTCCTGTCTTAAATATTTATTTGATAATATAAAAATTATGTAATTATTATTTTTTTCATTTATATATCATTCACCCAGTTGCCATATGGGGGATAGATGTAAAAATAAACTATTTTAAATAATGTAGTGTTTCAGTTATTATGTGTAGCATATGTTTTATGAGTGTTAAACGAACCCAGAATAAGGGAATGATGAGTATGGTCTGATAACACTTATATTGGGAGAGGTCCTGGGACATTGAGCCTGAACGAACTACACCAGATCTGCATACTTGGCTTGCACAGCTGTGACTCCATTAGCATCTTGAATGATGGGAGATGCACGGTAGCTTGCAATTTTGACTTTGAGTTTAGCTCTGAATGATCCAAGGGGGAAAAGAAAATCACTGAACTTGTCAGTATGCCAGTCAGCTACATGTCATAACTAAGCTTTGCTCTTCTCTTTTGAATGGCATAGTTTATTGCAACTGTAATTGAGACTAGGAAATAAAAGATACTGTCTCAAAGGATAAGGTGTAGGGTGAGCAAGAAAGAGACCTGATGTCAACCTCTGGCTCCTACATGTACACACACACATAGGTAAAGATATATTGCAGGCACACACACACACACACACACACACACAGAGAGAGGGGGGGAGGGGGGGGAGAGAGGGAGGGGGAGAAAGAGAGACAGAGAGAGAGAGAGCAGGAGTGGGAGATTGAATCAGAAAGAGATGCTGAACATTTTTCTTATATAGTCTTAACTTCATTTGGCCATGTTCTTTGTACAGTTAAGACTATACATTTTAATTTAAAAGGGAGCAGTTGGGAAGAGGAATGAGATCAGGGTCTATTTAGGACTGATACTTTACAAAGGTCTCATGCTTTTTAAGATAGATATGGGGAAAGGAGGTTGGTCCAAGGGAGAGACATTTACATGTGAAGGTTTAATTGACAGCAGCAAAAATTAGAAAGGGAACATGGCTCTGCTTTGATGGGCTGGAAATACTAACTACACTTGTAATCAGTGGGGAACTCGCTAGAGAACTGACTCCCTGCCTATTAAGTGAGATGTGGGTTTGATTAGGAAGGCTACACCTAAGGTGGATGGGGAGATTCGGGAGTTAATGCTCAATTGTGGGCTGCTCTTTGTTGCCATATACCATAGGGAAGAAGACCCAGGGGCTGAGGGAGGCCGTCTCTCACAAGTAACAGGAAATCAGTCTGCCTCCATACAGAGAGGAGGGTCTGTGAGGAAACTTAATGAGTGGTCAGTGTTTCCTGGACAGACATGCTACAGGATTACCTAAGGTAGAGCAACTGGTAGCTTCAGAGGCCGATTAGATGATACAGTAAGCTGAGCCTGAGAAATGAGTCCAGACAACAGCACTGGGGACTATGGATAAGAAAAGGGTGGATCTCCACAAAGAATGCTGGACATGGGCAGGTTTAGGGGTGCAGAATGAAAGAAGAAGCCCTAAAAGGGACTACCTCTGGGTGGCATGAATTAACGATTGGCACCAACAGAAAGATGAAGTTAGCAGTGGAGACCTGCTGATTTTGTGGAGGAGGGGTCGGGAATGGGAGTACGAGGAATTTGTAGCATGTCCAAAGTCCCTCTGCGAGAATCCATACTTAGAAAATTGGGTTTTGATGAAATCGTCTGTGAGGGTATCAGCTGTGGAGGCATGAAAGGGAGTACTAAAGCGAGGAGATAGGTCAAGGGTGAAACTGAGGTCAGGAAGCGGGCTTTCTGCTAAGCTAGAGAGGAAAGATGTTGGGTAACAGTGAGGAAGTAACTTGATGAATGCATTTAATGAGGTATTGTGAGCTCCCTGGCCCCACGCTGGTATGAGCAAAGGTGCAAAACCTTACTTAACTCGACTCCCTGTCCCATTGGCATGAGCCCCTACAGAGCTATAGCTGAAAGCTAACCCGTGATGATGGGTGGATTTTTTTTTTCTTTTCTGCTTGAGTTGGGAAGCTTCAGGTCCTCTAAGACTACAGCTGCTATTGCTATAGTAGCCTACCAGTGCTGAGAGAGAGCCGGGAGATGTTGCCTTATTAGGTATGGGGCTAAAGAAGGTCACAGTGACTGTCTGGCTTAATGTACTGAAACTTCGTGGATTGTTCTTTATGACTCAAGTTGCTACATCCCTCATTCATTCCATCTACAAAGTGTGGCTGTGGGGCAGAGGCACCTGTGAATGGCATGGATGTTTAGTCCCCAACTAGGGTTAGTATTGGCCCAGTTGGAGATGGAATGTGGAACTCTGGGCCAAGGTCATTGCTTTCAAGGTTTGACTTGAAGTCCAAGTAAATGAATGGGAGCATATGTATAGATAGCACAGCCGCTAAAATAAGAATTTGACTTAGTAACAGCACAATTTTTGAAAGTCTCATCCATAGGTGTGTATTCGATCCTATGATATTTTTGCCTTTCTGAAAATATAATTAATTAAATCAATAACACTACATGAGAAAATAAAAGTAAATTCCTACTTTATGTCTCCATCTCTTCTCTCTCTGAAAAACCACCATCCAGGAAATACCTTCACTGGACCAAGAGAAAACCAGACTTGAGCCTGGGCAACCCCAGCTCTCCCCGGGCATTTCAACTATTCATCTGCACCCACAGTTTCCAGGTAACCTGTGCTAATGCATCTTGCTTATAAGGATATAATGAAAAAAATTGTTGGGATTTTTGGTGCGTGTGTCTTTGTGTTTAATGAGTCACCAGACTATATCATTGAATTTCATTGGGAAAGGCTTACATTTCCTACAATAACATGTACAATGTAGTGCATTCCTCCACTGGAGTGATGCTAGTGTGAGAAGAGTAACATATGTAGCGTAGTCAGAACGATTAGCCTCTCACTAGCCACAGTGGTCAGGACCAGTATACGTTGTGCAAAGATTGGAACCTTTTATTTATCAAATGGTCATGTTTTTTGAATTCTGAATTTTTCTCAGTTTTTTTTTAACTAAATAGTCCAACTAGAAGTATGACTTAATTCCATGAGCTTTCAGATCATTATTAGTTCTTGAACACAGCAACTTGTTTTATTTTGAGTGAGTTATGCTTCCATTTTGCCTAAGGATGTCAGTGTCCATAACAAGGCTCTATTTTCTTACCTCCCCTTTCTTCCTGCAGTAGTGATTGAGAAGACATCACCCCCTGGGCCTGTAGAAGTGGCTCCTGAAGCTTCCACATCTAGTGCCAGCCAAGTGATTGCTCCTACTCAAGTAACAGGTCAGTGGAGTATTTGCTGTATTATAATCCTATGAAAATACATGTGTGGACTGCACCTAAATGCATGAGATTGATCACCACAGCAAATGTATTGGAAATGAGTATGCATAAATAAATCAGGGTACATATGCAATGGCATATTATACAGCTATTAATGTTTTAAAGACTAAGGTTTTAAAGAAATATTTCTGTAATAATACTTATTAGGAAAAGTAGGATACAATGTCATGATGCCAATTTTATTTTTAAACATCTGCAAATATGGAAAAGGAGACCAAAGAAATGCATATGTGTTTACTAGTAATGAGGAACAGGGTTATGGATGATCTTTATGCCCTTAGATATGCTTTGGTATACTTTAAAGATCCTTATAACAAACATATTTCAATCCTTATTTTAAAAAATCTCCAGAAATGTATTGTTTTTGAAACAGATGAGAAAAATCTAAAATGATAATGTTCTTAATAATAGGATAGTAGGAAAATGTAGTAAGATCATCCATAAGAAAAATGACACTGAGATGCATAAATAGATTTCAAAATAATCTATAATAGAGAAAAGAGAAAGTAACCCAAACATCCAATTGTAGAGAATAAAGTGCTAAGTGACAAAGAAGAGAATGGGAGGCCATGGACTCAACCACAAACTTCCAACAGTTCAGTGATAGAATCAAGACACACTTGCACCCAAAGCCATGGTCCTCCCTGGTGACTGTATGGCCTCTCTTCTTGGATTTTGTTGTCAATACCAAGTGAAGTGCTATAGAAATGTGAGCAATTCCAAATACTTTTGGAGCTCCATAAGGAAGCCATTACAACTCATAAAAGAAGAGATCTGTAGGAAGGTGGACTGATATGAAATTACCCCTCAAAGAGGTACAGGTTCTTAGACATAGGCAGCCATGATGAGACCCGGAAATGGAGACCATCAGGAGAAGATGACACCATAACATCATGGTGGGGTCCAGAAGGGAGAGAGCCTTCAATACTACAGGAAAACAGGGAGTTGCTGATGCTTAAGGGGTTTTAGGGATGGTGGGCAACTTTCATGCCACATGACTTAGCCTTGCCTCCCCTTCATGCCATGGAACACGGAGGCAGGCACTGTGTTGGATGTAAAGTTATTTTGGGGCTACAAACGGGGTGGGGAGAAAGTGAGAATGGCAAGTTCACATATGAACTTATAAACTGTGTTCATGGAGAGAGACTACAAGATGGAGGAAGGATGGGCTCCGGTGTGTGTGTGCACGTGTGTGTGTGTGAGAGAGAGAGAGATACAGATAACAGGTTATAAGATAGATAGATAGATAGATAGATAGATAGATAGATAGATAGATAGATAGATAAATCGAGATGTTGATAGATGTGTTGATAGAGAGATAGACATGTTGATAAAAAGACAAAAATGATAATGCTTTTTAAATGGGCGTGGTTGAAATTATTTTATAATATTTTGAGCCCATGTATGTGTACATCTGCCCTGCTCATTTGAAGACATATAAGCATGTAATATACTATTTGGGGGAGCAAAACCCTTCTAATTATTTGCCTCTGTGTTATAAAATACAGGGTTACAGTATAATTCACATGTTTTTTCTGAGTAAGTATTGAATTTCCACTTCCCAATGTGAAGGTAAATAGTTCTGAATTGGCATCTCTGGCATCAGTGGACAAACCTCCTCACATTAGTTTCACAAAAGTTAATGACATTCCAACTAGATAGATGCAGTTTCATCATTAAACAGAACTATAGAAATGACCCTCAATGTCTTTTTTCAAATATTTTATTTTCAATTATGAATGCATATACATACATACACATATGTATATTTAGGTGGGGGCAGTGTCTATGCATGTATGAGTGCAGAGTCTGCAGAGTCCACAAGAAGTCCTAGAGCAGGTGGTTGTCAGTTGCCCGACCTGGGTGGCTCTGGAAGAGCAATATGTGCAATTAACCGCTGAGCCATCTCTCTGGCCTTAATGGTCTCGCTTTCATCACTTAAATGCAAACATGTGAGGAATAACAAGTGGGAGTTTCTGGGGCTTCAGTTTGAACTTCGGAGCCGATTGAAAGAGAAACGGATGTAGTCCTGCTATACGAAGTCGTCAGATGACAACTCAATTTAGTCTGGCAGATATTCAGGGCTGACATCTGCTATCAGATGTCTGAAGCACAAATATTTCCTTCCAGAAAACAAGGGACCCTGATTTTTTTTTCCTTTTTGTGGAACAGTTCTAAGTGTTTCTGTTTCCTCTAGTAAAATAACTTTTTGGAAGAATTCCATCCATAGGGAGAAAATTATAGAGAGGCTTCAAATTGATGTATTTGCATCTTTAGAGCTGTTATGTAGCATGAGATCCAACAGTATAAGAATGCCGTTTCCTGCCAAATTTCTTTTCCATCTAGACATAAGCTTTTCTGGTGGTTAATGTGATGACCAAATACATGGAATTAAGGAACCCTCACATCTTTTATCACAGGACCGTCATATAATTTTTCTCCTTGGAAGTCTAGGCACAGTCCGTGTCAGGTCCTACCGCTCTTCTCTCCTGTAGTTGAAGGAAGGGAGGGGCTAATCTAAGATTCTAAAATAAACACAATCAGTTCCACATTGCCTGGTGATGATATCTCTGTGAGATTGGAAAGGAGCTCTTTTGGATTTAACCACACATCCTTGAACGTGGAATAATTATACAAGGAGCAGAGTATTTGTGGGAAGCATTGGTTTCCGCTCTGAACAGCCGATTTGGTGGCTTGCGACGTTATTGGCCTACCGTTTCCAAATCAATCATGCATTTCAGCATATAAATTCTTGATTTCGCACAGTGTCATAATAGCTGAGGGAGACGTTGGAAAAAATCAAACCTTTATTTCTTTAGCAAATATTTACAAAGTGGAAACATCTGTTTCAATTGTTTTGGGACAATGTCTGCTCCTCCTGGGGCAGTTGGGAAGCCAGGGCATTTTAATAAACCTTTCCATGAGTTAATACTTGGTGTCTTGCTCCGGCTCTTCCTGTACTGTCTCCATTGCCCTTGCAAGACAGCCAGGAATTGCTCTTCCTACCCCACAACTGCCTTGTGGAAACCTCCATAGTGACCATGGTCAGAGTGTTTTAAAAACTATTTGCTAGTCTGATTTTTCCAGAACTCAGAGTTGACCCCTTTGAAAATATTTGTCCCCAAAACATATTCCTGCTGTTATTACAGTCTCAGAAAACTATGCTGATGAGAAATGAGCTGGTTATTTAAGCATAAAGCCATCAGCTTTTGCTTTCCCAGCTCCGCTGTCTGTGCGTTGGTTCCTTTGTTCATCCACCCCTTTGACTAATTCCATGATGAAGAAATGACCTCAGGATCATCACACTGGTTTTCACAACTAGCCCAAGGCTTCTCTTTTTCACTGAGTTTTTGAAAATTAACACACTGAGCTGTTGAGTCTACCATTGGCCTTCTTGGTGAGAGGCAGAGAGCATTTGGTTTTCCACTGACTTTTGCCCGTGGTTCTTTTTTACCCCAAGTCCTCAGTGCATTTTAGAAAAAGGAGTAGAATAAGATTCTTGAGCCGGTGAGGTTGAAGTTGTGTAGGAATGAGCTTACTCGCCTGCAGGTGAGCAACTCCTAGGAAAATGTAAAGCATCTTGTCTTTGTCGCTAAACCCAGAAACATCAGAAATCTTTTCCTATTAAGACAGTATCCTCAGAATTCACCTTTCTGTGTGCTGCCTATAGTCTTAAGTGTATGAAAAACCTAACATGGAATGAGGGAATGTGAGGAAGTCATAATTTAAAAGGTTAAAAACATACATGCATCTACACATTTGCATGATTGTGTTGTGTATGTACAGACACACACACACACACACACACACACACACACTGATATATATATTCATGCTGGAAATCAAACCCAAACCCAGGGCCTTGTTCATACTAGGCAAGTACTGAGCTAAAATGCCCAGTGCTTAGCTTTCTGGGGTTGGGTCTCAGCACTTAGCTCAGGCTGACTTTGAACCTTCCCTTCTTCCATTACCATCTCGCAAGTGCTGGACTTCTAGAAATGTGATGCCAATCCTAGCTGAGTCATGCTCGCTTTCAGAAAACACCAATTCTGACTAACTTTTTGTTGGTTGTTAGTAGAAAGCAGACAGGCTGTCTTGAAGGTGACTGAGGATCTTCCTCTCCAGGAGGGTGGCATCTTGCTCAGCAAATGAATGGACACAATCATTGAGGACAAAACATTGGAAGCTATAACAACTAATAGCTGTAGAAATGGGATGGCCAATGGAAGAAATTGTGTGTTGTAGGAATGCTCCTCCCTCCCTCCCTCCCTCCCTCCCTCCCTCCCTCCCTCTCTCTTTCCCTTCTTCCCTCCCTTCTTCCCTCCCTCCTTCCTTAATGCATCTCCTAGTACCCTCTAGTGGTGTCAACATGGCCAGTTCCATACGTGTTTAGTGCCCCACCAGCCAGGACTAATGTTTTTGGACTATGCCTCTTAATGCTTGATCTAGAAGATAATCATCTCAAACTCCCCAAATGTTTTTCACCTGTGTGGCTTCAGCCTCTCTAATTTAATGTGCTGGGTTGAAAGGAAAGGCCACTACTGTTGCTCATGTCATTTCCCACAACCAACGAGTCAGCATTATTAACCATTTTTCATGCACATGGTTAACAGGACATAGCAGGCCAAGCAGAAGAGAAATAATTGGAGTACATTGATTAACTGTGGTGCTGGAATGTATTGAGTTCTGTTCCAGAATCATGTGCTTTTGAATATTTTTATTCATGTGTGTAAAAATTCCAACCTATAATTATGCCTGAAAAATAACAAATAAATATTTGCTAATCAAGAAACTGGGATGCCTTGGGGGGGTACTGCAGCCATCAAACCTGCATAAACCCTAACTGTATAGCCTTTTAGTTTGCTCTGAATCATCGTCCTAGTATGTTAATGATGATGAATTAATTTTACTATTGCAAATTTGGCCTTCCCTGTTTTAAGAAAATCACCAGAAAATTAATATGTATATTAATATCAGTAATTAACAAACCAAGAGCTCTAAGTTCCAATCATTTCCAAAGGAGACTCTACTTGTAATGGATCAACGATAGCTGGAGTTGTATTTCTTCTATTTTTTCTTATTCTGACATTCACACAGCAGAATTTTGACCTGAAATTCTGCGAGCATAACACAGAGAAAGTGTTCCCAGCTTTTGCCTTCAGGGTTTTGTAGCACATGGAAATGACATTGTATTTATCTTATCTTAGATGTGTGGGGGTTTGTAGTAAGTCTTTCTCTATCCTGCTAATCAGCTTCCAAATAATGACACAGAGACGTCTTATTATTAATTATGAAAGCTCGGCCTGATGCTTAGCCATGTTTCTAACTAGCTCTTACAACTTAACTCAACCTACTTATATTAATCTACGTTCTGTCATGTGACATTACTTCTCTTCTATCTTGCACCTCCTCTTTCATCTTCATGTCTTCTGGTGTCTCCTGTGCACCTAGATTCCTCCTCCTCTTTCTTTCTCCCCCCCCCCCGAAATCCCGCCTACATCTCCTGCCTAGCTATTTCCCATTAACCTTGTTATTACACCAATCCTAGCACTCTATCTTCACACAGTGTGCAAATATCCCACAACAGGCGTTTTTTCCTGCCTGTGTATCTGTGTACCATTTGAGTGCCTGGTGTCTGTGGAGGCCAGAAGAGGGCATCAGATTTCCTACAACTGGGTATTGCAGACTGTGTAGGTGCTGAGAATTGAATCTAGTTCCCCTGGAAGAGCAGTCAGTGCTGTTATCCACAGAGCCACCTCTCCAGCCCTGTCCTTGTTAGGTTGTTGTATAACTTCATTGTGAGCAGTAGGAACACAATGATGGCTAACTTCTTGAAGCTGCACATTAAGTTAGATGTGTTACTTAGCTCTTTTTAGGATCATACTCTGAAGCTGGAACTCTGATTATTTCCATTTTGCACGTGTAAGAAAGTATGTTCTAGAAATGGCTGAGTAGCTTGTCCCATGCTGCAGGACTCTGAATGACAGCAAAATTATACCTTTTTCTGACTGCAAGCCATCAAAGCCATTGGCTATACTTACCACTCTCTGCCATTATACCTTCCTGCAAGGCTTGTTGGAGACAGAATGTCTTAGGTAGAACATTCATCACAGAAAGGTGGTTTTGTATCCTGTGTCCTTTGGGTAATTAAGCTCATTTTTATACATTTTCAGAAATCTCCACCACCATGGTGTGATGGTGTGGTGTGGTATGTGGTGTGTGTGTGAGAGAGAGAGAGTGTACTTTATGTGTGAGAGTGTACTTTGTGTGTGTGTGTGTGTGGTGTCTTTGTCTGTATGTGTGGTGTGTGTGAACGTGCGAGAGAAATAGAGTTGTGAGGATTTAGCAGTATTAATTGTACAGGTTTGCTAGAAGCAGAAAATGTCACACAAGCATCAGAAGGAAAGCAAGGGAGGATGAGACAGATTTGGAGGATGGTTCTGCTTTGCTAATGCAAAGTGTGATCACCTTAAAACTGGAAGATACATATAGAAACTAGGAATCTTCCTGGGTAGCAGAGGTGAAATTTTATAGCAGCTTGGCTTGACCATTTCTGGGGAACTCACGTTTGGACTGCTAAGGAATAGAACGTTCTCATGCCTCTCTCATTAGGAGAGAGCGTGTGATGATTCAAATTCCCTCACAGAAGAATAAATAGAATTGAGAGGATCTCTTTGCTAGGCCAAGCAGAAAGTTGCCTTGTGAAGGACGGATTTCCTCACAGCCCTCTGCGCTTCTGCTGCTCCAGTTCATCTTTGAACCTGATTCACTAGCGATGAGTGATTAGCTTAGGTGGAACGAGCTCATCAGCCACAAGCTAGTTTCGTGGATTTCCAGGTAGATTCACAGCCCACTGTGTTCTTCTAGACACGTGCCTGCAGTGTTTCACTCGGCTGCTTCTGGAGCACAAAGCCGTGTTGCGTGGGGACAGTGAAATGCCTCCTGCTGTGGTGTTTTTCACACTGCTTTGTTTTTTTCAAAGAGATCAACGAGTGCACCGTGAACCCAGACATCTGTGGCGCAGGCCACTGCATCAACCTGCCCGTGAGGTACACCTGCATATGCTATGATGGCTACAGGTTCAGCGAGCAGCAGAGGAAATGCGTTGGTAAGAGACTTGGTGATAAGCAGACTACATAATGGGAAACAGAAATAGAACATTCCTTACATTTAAACTTCTTGGGAAAACATTATTACTTATTCTTTTAAATGGAATTAAGGAGTAATTTGCCCAAAGGCAGGATTCTCTTTCTTCTGTGTTTAATGCCACTTCCCTTGCTACAGGTAAGACATTTGCATAAAGGTGGGCTGATTTACACAAGTAAATAGAATACAAATTCCAGCAACAGCTGCTGGCAATCGTGCATTTAGCCCAAACTAATCAACGCTGATACATGCTGCAGTACCAAATCCACACACACACACAAAATTCAGAACCTCTACATGCTAGCATGAAGAATGATTTTCTAGGTGAGGGAACTTTATGTTTCAGGGGGTGGGGGAGCTATTCCAGAGGTGCTATGGGATTTAGGAAATAATTATAGGAGGTCACCTCTAAATTTAAGTCCTTTTAAAAAGAAAACTTACTATGTTTGATGATGTAGGCAAAATAAATAAAGCAACAAGAACATGCACCCAATACTTTACCGTGTGTGCATTTCATGTGGGTAGGTAAAAGAGACACAGCTGCTTGCTTTCTCATGGCCATGTGTCATCCCCTCTAGAACCTAAAGTCCTAAGTAGGAAAGATAATAGAGTGCATTGCAGGTGAGATTGTCCCTGACCGTCCTCACGAAGGTCAGTTCCAGTGCTTCGGTGACCCTGCCTGCCAGAATAGCCTTCTCTATTGAGCTGGAATCTATATTTTTTGAAATGCTAGTGTTATGTTTTGTGGTTTTTTAAAATGTTTTTGTTTTAAGTTTTACCCTTTGAAACATACATATTCCCTACTAACACTCCTTTGAGTATTTGGGGAGAGAGGTCATTTCTCCCTTTGCTGTTCTTGTTGCTTACAAAGATCTCTCTGATCCCAAGGGAATAGCATTGGTATTTGGTGTTTTACAGAACAGGGAAAAACTGAGTCTCTGCTACACGGCTGCACAGCCCTAATCTTCCCCATTGTGCTCTTAACAGACATTGACGAATGTGCTCAGGTCCAGCACCTCTGCTCCCAGGGTCGCTGTGAGAACACAGAGGGAAGTTTCCTGTGTATTTGCCCAGCAGGGTTTATGGCCAGTGAAGAGGGCACTAGCTGCGTAGGTAATGACTGTGTTCTTCCTGATGTCGGATGGGGTGGTGGGCGGGGGATGGGTCAGTTCAGTGCTTATACTAACAATCCACATTCTTTTATTAAACAATTGCTGTTGTGCAGCAGTCTGCTTGGTGCTGGGGGCAGCGCTTTGGAAGGGAGAGTATCAAAGGTGTGCAATGAAAAGGGTTGTTTGGGGGCTCCCCACTGCCACCGCGTGAATCAAACAGTGCGACTTGAGAGCGTGCTGAAGACAAGAAAGAGATGATAGTACAGACCAGACATTTCATTATCATATCTAAGTCAAGCTAGGAGAGGTAGAAAGCGGTATCTTTGAAAAATATAACTGGTATAGTCACTTTGGGAATCATTATGGAGAGTTTTCAAAAAACAAAACAAAACAAAAACGAAACCGAAACAGAAAAACCTACAAACAGAAGACCCCACGATCCTGCCCTAACATTTCTTGACATATACCCCTTGACAAAGACTCCATATCCTACACAGATACACAAACCCACTTACAGCTATTACCGTGCTATTTACATTATCCAAGATATGAAACCAGCCTAGATATCTGCCAACTGATGAATGGATAATGAATATGTGACACATATATATTGTGTCATATACATATATGGCAAAATTTGTTCAGATCTAAAGAAAAGTGAGATTATTAAATTTTCTGGAAAATATTGAGTTAACCTAGACTCACAAAACTAAACACTGCATGTTCCCTTTTATACACAACTACACATCCCCTAGCTTTGTATGTATGTATGTATGTATGTGTTTGTATGCTATGAGTGTGGTCAGAGGCCAGGAAATCTGAAGAGAACATGTGACAGGGAATATGGAGGCTTACAAAGAAAGGGGGCTGGGGAGTCTAGAAAATGTGTGACATCAAGGCAGAAAGGGAACATTGGGAGAAGAACGATATAGGCAGAGAAGCTGCAGGGGCAAGGGGGAGGGGAAGCAGGTTGGAGGGGGAGAAATGAAAGGGAAAGCTAAGCATATTTTTAAAGGCCATAAAAGAAATCTGTTTCTTTGTTTGTATGCTAGTTATACACTAAAGAAAAAGCATAAATATAAATAAACGACTAAACCCAGACAATCTTTTATGTTTGACACAGATGTGGATGAATGTCTGAGGCTCGATGTGTGTAGGGAGGGTCGCTGCATCAACACCGTCGGGGCCTTCCGGTGCGAATATTGTGACAGTGGGTACCGTATGACGCGGCAGGGACACTGCGAGGGTAAGTGCGCTCGTGAGACTGGGAGAGCTGCATGGGCCTAGATCCAGGGCTGGCAGGCAGCTACAGTGTTTCTTACTGTTCTCCTCCATTCCCTGCTCACGGCCTCTGCCTAACTTCCATGGCTCTGTCTGCCTTATTTTCTATCTTGATAGTCTCATTATTTTTCATGCTGGTATCTGTCTTTCCTGGTGTTTGGAGTTGAGAACACAGTTAATTGTTGATTATTCTGGCACGAGGCCAGACTTAATTACAATGTCTGGCTGCTCACCCATCTGTAAATATGGCGCAGGTGTAACCTGGGCTTATTTTTCATTTCTGCTCTTCCCATTTTGTTGCATTCCTTTGTCTTAACTGTCTTCTTTTACATGTGTTCTGGAACATTCTCACAGACTGTTTGAAGAACTGTCCGGCCAATTGGAGTCAGGGTCTAACAATGCTAGATAACATTTCTTCATTACATTTACGGAGATTGTGCTCATTAGTGAAATGTTTTGGAAACTGTGTATAGCATGCGCAGAATTACGTTCTAATTGGTATATCTATTGATGCAGATATTCACCTCACACCAGTTCTTTTTGAAACCTCCATAGTTCTGTAGGTTTTTTTGTTTTGTGTTGTTTTGTTTTTGGTAATAATTTTCCCCAGAGAAAGAAAGTAACTTCAACTGTAGCCTTGGCATGGACCCACAAGTGTGAAGACAAGGGTCCTTGACCTGATGTTTTAAGGCTTTAGACTTAGAGGTGGTGTTGGGTCCTGGCACTCCCTGTCTGGTTGCCTGCAGCTTGTCTGCCATGGGCAGGCTTCTAGAGCTAGGGAGGGACAGGTTCAGTGGGCCAGTTTTCTCTCAGCTGTCCCTTGGCTTCTACGCCTTGGTTCCCTTCACACTCAGATGACCTAGGCCTGGAACGAGAGCTAATTAGACATTTCTTGGCAGTGCACACCTGCCTGTCCTGTTGGCCTCTTGCCTTAGCCCCTTGGGTTCTAATTCTAGAGACAAATGGGAGTGGCATGTGTTCCTGGATGTCTGATCAGTTTGGACCAGAGCACAGCCTTGCTCTGATCAGTGGCCTGGTGCCATTGGACAAGCACCAGAGTGACCCCACTGTCCTCTTCCAGGGAACCCTCCCTCTGCAGTAGAGAGGGTGAGAAGAGAAGAGTGTGGATGGGGACCAGCCGACAACAGTCATTTGTTGTAACTGTCCAGTGTAAATCTTAGTTCATTGCCTGTAACAGAAGAGCCATGAAATCAGTTGGCAGGGTCACTGTGTACAGAAATGTGTGCGGCTGTAGCCTGTGACACCTGTCATCTTCTACTTTTCAGACTGAAGTTTCTCTAAGTCTTCTTCCACAACTCTTTCTTCTTGTCTAATTCTTCTCAGAGCCTCTATAGTTATTGGCCCAGGCAATAAAAATGCTAAAAAGTGCTAAAAGATGGAGATGAATTTATTTGACAAATATTCATATGCCAAGAAATTAAACACTAAACCTAACTGTGTTTTGTATACAGTCCCAAAGTAGAGAGAGGATATGTAAATAATGGCAGAAAGGAGTGGTATAGAAAATTTAAAATCCTGTCATTTATAGCCGATAGAGTATTCGGTGATAATCTATGGGAGTTATTTTACGTGTGTTCCTATGTCACCAGAGTTCCCTGGGTGTACATCATCCTATTGCCTCGAAATGGCTTGAAAGGAAAAAGAGGACAAATGATGGGGCTGTTTTCTAATTCTGTGGTGGACCAGAACCAAATTGTCCCCAGGTCCCTGGCTCCCTGAAGCCTGTCTCGGATGTCACGGAGTAGGCTGCTCAAAAAGAGCTGGGTCTCCAAGGAGCCTAGCGTCATTTTCAGACATCATCTCATTTGCTCTTACTTTGTCACATTAAAAGGTCACAGGGCAGGTGGCTCCAGATGTGGAGATGAGGGACAAGCAGGAAGTGTTGCAGCAGATCCACAGGTGCTGCCTCAGGCTGCTCAACCCAGAACCAGCTGTTTGCAGGGCCAGGCTAATGACAGTTTTTGGTTTGGCCATTGAATTTCTATTGTAAAAAGAAAAAGATTCACATCCAGTGGAGAACGTGATGTTGGAAAGTGAAATTGGCAAACATAATTTTGTAGAAGTCTCAGAACTTTGGACCAAAAAGGGAAAAAAGGAGAGAGAGAGAGAGAGAGAGAGAGAGAGAGAGAGAGAGAGAGAGAGAGAGAGAGCAACCCTGTGTGTCATGCTTATTGGTAAGAATTTTTCACTGATGGATAAAGAGTTGCAACAATGACCCGGTGCGCACATGATCCTGAGCTGTCTTCACTTCAGCATCTTTTCACAAAAGCATCTCTCTCAAAGTGGTTTTAAAGGTATCTCAAAGGAGGACACCAAATACCTGTGATCATTTGATTAGTGAGCCAATTCTGTTTATGTTTCCTTTCACGTTCTGGCTAGCATCCCCAAAGAGTGTTTACATAGGTATGTTTTGAGGTGCTCTGTCCCATACCTCTCCTATTGGGAAACAGACATTAATTGTACTTCTCTAAATACAAAATTCTCCTCTAGGAAAATAGGCTTCTATTAGCTGGAGACAGTGGTCCCAGACTGGTTCCATTTCAAACTGGAATCCCCCTCTTTCACTTTTGTTAGTATCCTGAAAAGAAGACACCATGCTTAGGACTAACAGGTTGGCTAAGTGGGTAAAAGTGTTTGCTGCCAAGTTCAGTCCCACAGGGACCATGTGGTGGAAGGAGAGAACCAGTTCCCACAAGTTGTCCTCTCACCTCCACATATGTGCTGTGGTGTGTGCGTGCATACATGTGTGCACACAAACACACACACACACATGCGCACACACACGCGCACACACACATATTGGCAAAGTCCTGACCATATCTAAAGTGGTTTCTCATTTGAAAAGAATTATAATGAATAACATCCCTTAGCAGCGGATGGTAAAAGTGGCATTGTTAGTGGAGAATATTTATAGATGGTCATATAATCTTTTCTGGAAAATTTTCGAAGTATCTGATGAATTCATCCTCCCCCCCCCGTTCTTTCTCTGCCTCTAAGGAATTCATATAAAATGAAAGATTTGAAATTACTCAAGCCCAGAATGTCTTCTTGTCCATAAAAGCAAAGTAAAGGATTCCCTAGAGACTCTATATCTCTGGAGAACGCCTCTACCAGGTGAACATGTGACTTCCTCACACTCCTCCTCAGTTCTTGTTTCTTTCTGGCAAGCGGTGCTATCATTGGAAAGATTTGGTCCGCTCAGAGGTCCCACTGCCTCCTAGGGTGGAGAAGGCCACCCTTCCAATGGATGTAAATACAACCCTGCTATATCTAACTGTGTGTTCCTGTTGGACACAGTGTGTCCCCCTGCCCCCTGTTATCTTCTTCCCTGAAATATAAGATTACTTTTTTTCTCACTCCTGTGATGAAATTCAGAGTTTGTTTTGGCATTCTGATAAAACATTCACAACCTCACTTCCTAATTTTTCAGATATCGATGAGTGTCTGACGCCAAGCACTTGTCCCGATGAACAGTGTGTGAATTCCCCAGGCTCTTACCAGTGTATCCCCTGCACAGAAGGTTTTCGAGGCTGGAATGGACAATGTCTTGGTAGGTACCACCGACACTCCCATTGAGGCTTTTGTTCCTTTGGAAAAAAAATAAAATATACGAAATTCACGTGATCCTCAGAAAAGGTTTTGATCATGGAGAATGTAAGAAAATGAGTTGGCCCAGAGGACACGAAGTTCCAAAAGGGACAAATAGTTCTAATTGACCCAAACTATCCCTAGTAAGATTTTTAAATAAAATCAAACAAACTAATAGACATTAGAGAAAAAAAAGTTGGCGAGCAAAAGACTTAAAAACAGAGAGAGAAGTGTATGTCCGTAATCCCAGCTACTTGGGTGTCTGAAGAAGAGGGATTGCAGGTTACAGGCTAGCCTGGAGTAGGCAGCAAGATTTCTCTCAAAATAGAAGTGACTGGTGATGGAGCTCAGTGGTACAGCTCTTGCCTAGCTTGTGTAAGTCCCCATGTTCAATCCCCAAGGGCATTGCACATACATGACACACATAGATGCAGGCCAATCACTCACATGCACAAAATAAAATAAAAATGAATCTTTAGAAAGAATTCCCTTTAAAAATTAAAAAAGATGGCTATGTCTATTCAAGGAATTGAGATCTATGAATATGGCATAAAGGAACTTTTTATTTTACCTGCTAACTAAAAATTAATTTAAAACAATGAAATCTATTTCAGTCCTAATAGTCTTGAGGATTTGTTTTGTACTTTGGGGATTGTTTGTAATCTGAGTAAATGCTGGACTTGCTGAGGTTATTCATGACTTGCGTGTGTTCATCAGTGTAATCTGATGCTACCTAGCAACTACTCAGCTCTTTGGTTTATGAAACAGAACAGAAAATTATGTCAAAAAAGGTAAAATGTTAGGAGGAAGTGACTGGGGTCGGGCTGCCTTTTTCCTACTGTTTGGCTCAGGGTGCATAGTTCTCAAGACTATACTTTCAGGAATCATTTCTATAGCTCATTCTTTATCATTTCTTGTCCACATCAGACACACCTGGGGTCCGTGCTCTACCTAGCACATCATTTCTTGGCATTTTTTTCAGCTCCTCTGGGCTGTTCTGTATCCATAGTTACTTCTCAAGCTATAGCTTTCAGCTCTTTCCCAGTGGCCCCTTTCATAATTGGATGCTGCACTCCTTGGACATGGCATTGAACCTGCCCTTGTTGCCAGCCTGGTCCTGTCTTTAATGACTGTTTCATCACTCTGGGTGGTAGCCAGTTCCAGCTCGCTATTTAAACGAAGACCTGTTACAAGGGAAGACAGGCTGGCAGGTCATCAATTTACAGGCTTCGCTTTTGGATAGTCTGATGAGAGCCATGTCCTAAGGGCTATCAATAATTAATCCTGACAGTTAATTATTTATAGGTACAGTCAGTATCTCTGAAGTTAGGTGTGAGTTGGGTCATGTGACCTTCTTGAAGTTTAGTTTCATTATTTATAATGTACCAAAGAAGGACTGAAACATCTTTGTATGTCCTATCACCAGAATTAAATAAGGATTATGAAACATGTATTATGACATATTATTGAGTCCAATAAATCTAACTCCACAACAATATTGTATTTTTATTACCATTATCCTGAAATACAAACATAGCAGTAGTACTATGTTAAAAAAAAAAACTATGTCGCATGTTCTATATGACTGTGCACTCTGTGGCTTTCTTCAAGCCCACAGCATGTAGTTTTTCACTCTGCCTCTGCTCTAGGAACTTTCTAATATGAACTAATTTTGAGGTTTCATTTTAACTTTTTAGCATTTTTATATAGGTAGGATATATGTCTTAGAGGTTAGGATATTCTCTGTGGGGTCATTAATGATTTCTAATAACCATTAGGCTTTATGATGGATTGGACGTTTATTGATTGATTGAGGCGGGGGTTTTCTGTAGTGTTGGAGCCTGTCCTGGAACTAGCTCTTGTAGACCAAGCTGGCCTCGAGCTCACAGAGATCTGCCTGTCTCTGCTTCCTACATGTTGGAATTAAAGGCGTGTACCACCACCGTCCGGTTGGATTGGAGTTTTATATTAGTGCTACTGTTTCCTGTTTCCGCCCGTCATTGTGTTTGCTCACCTTTACAGCTGAGAATGTTTGTACCAACTGGGCGTGTGCAACTGACCCTTCTTAGCCGGCCCTTCATTTTACTGTCTTGCTTTGTAGTTGAGTCTGTGACAGAGCATGTAACTTGGGAACATGAGGTTTTGGAGTTTTGTTAGAGTATTACTTCTTTGTTAATCTCTTTGCGGTAATAGCCTGGCTTCCAGGGAAGTCTTCTCACTGAGGTTGGGCTCAGGCATTTGAATAACTCACTGTTCACAGTCTTGACCAGGCTGAGAGCCATGGAGAGCACATTGTTTGCAGCTTGTTTTCAGAATTCGGGTCTCAGAGATAACGTTTGTGGAATAAGTGAGCATTTCTACACGGCTCTGAAACTGAAGACTTGCTAGTGCAGAGACCTTCTTGCTTACTATGGCAGATGAGCACATTGTATAGAACGCAAACCCAGTCTTCTGCTTCAGTCATTGTATGGCAAAGGAGTCCTCTAATCCGTCTTTGCTGAGCGCTTGACTGTGTGGACACTGGATACGAGAGAGGACTCAAAAGTGTGGAAACAACAAAGCTCCTCACTCTGCGTTCTTTTGTTTAATTTATTACACAAAAGGGTGGGTTTCCTGACAGCATCTAGGTGCATGAGGTAAAGAGAGTTTATTCTCATTGTTTCCCTGCACCACTGCCCACTCCCATGCTTAGTTCTTTCTCATTGACTCCCGTCTCCCTAAGGGGTCCTCAATTCTGCTTCCCTAGCGTATATATTCATTTAATCCCCCCAACTGCCTTGCCCTTTTAAGATTTCTTTCTCCCCTCTCATGGTTCCCTTTACACACACACACACACACACACACACACACACACACACACACACACACTCACTCATGTCACATATATGTCTTTTTTGAGTCTGGATTATTTTTGTTTAACAAATGATTTCTGGCTCCACTATTTTCCCACAAATATGATTCCATTTTTCTTTGTGGCTGAATAAAATACCGTATGTATATGGCCACACTTATCCATTAACTTGTCCATTAACCTAGACTAGCTGCAGTTTCCACCTATTGTGAATAGTGCAACAGAAGACATGGATAGGCAGTACCTCTATCTGTTCTAGGCTGCTCTGGAAGTATACATAGGGTTGGTGTATCTGGGCCTTATGGTGATTCTGGTTTTGGGTTCTCGAAGAGTCTTCCTACTGATTTCCACAGAGGCTGTACCAGTTGGCATTCTTACCAGCTATGTGTTAGAGGTTTCCTCACCTCTTCACTGGTGTTGATTGCCATTTCTTTTCTTGATAGCTGGTGAGATGGAATCTCTAGGCAGTTCATTGTGCCATTTATTGGTTAGATGGCTTATGTTTTGTTGTTTAATTTTTATGATTCTTTATATATTCTTGGAATCAAGCTCATGTCTGATACGTGGTTGGCAAAGATTTTTTTTTCTCAGAATTCTGTAGGTTATCTATCTTTCTGATTATTTCTTTTGTTGTGCTGAATCCTTATCATTCCATGGAATACGTTTGTCAGTTCTTAGGGTTGTTGCCTGTGCTTTTGGGGTCCTATTCAGGAAATTCTTGGCTATGCTTGTATCTTGAAATGTTTTTCCTATGTTTTCTCCTAGTGCTTTCAGAGTGTCAGATCCTTCTTACCTGAAAGTCTTTGTTCTATTTTTAATCGAGATAAGGATCTAGTTTCCTTCTTTGCCTTGCAGATATCAAGTTTTCCCAGCACTCTTAAAGAGGTTCTTTTCTCCAATTTTTTTGGGGGGGCACCTTTGTCAAAATTTAGGTGGATGTGTTTGCATGGGTTATTTCAATGCTCTCTATTCTGGTTCATTGGTCTATTTATATTTGTGTGCGAGTACTGGTTTTATTACTTTGGCTCTGTAGTATAATTTGAGATCAGATATATTGTTGGCAGATACAACATTATTCTTTCTGCTTAGGATTGATTAAATGGTTATTTGTGGTCCCTTTAACTTGCATATGAATTTTAGAATTTATTTCCAGTTCTGTTAAAAAATGTAATAGGAATTTTGATGGGAGTGCATTGAATATGCAGTTTGCTGTTAGCAGTCTGGCTGCTTTCACAGTGTTAATCCTGCCAACCTGTGAGCATGGGACGTCTTTTCATCTTTTACAGTCTTCTTCCATTTTTTTCTTTAGTGTTTTAATGTTTTCAATGTAGAATTACTTCACCTCCTTGGGAAAAAAATTTCTATTTTTGGACACAGAAACCACAGCTGTATGACAAGAATAAAAACCTCCCTCTATACAGCTGTTGGAGAACTTTGACTTGGTTTTCTCACTTGGTCTTCATAGCACTCTTAAAGAGGTTCTTTTCTCCAATTTTTTTGGGGGGGCACCTTTGTCAAAATTTAGGTGGATGTGTTTGCATGGGTTATTTCAATGCTCTCTATTCTGGTTCATTGGTCTATTTATATTTGTGTGGGATAAATACAAAAATTGATTCTTAGACAGATTAATCAATTAACTAATTTACTGGAGGCCACATGTAGTAAATAACAGAATGAAAACAAAATCCCAGGTCTTTTATCTACAAATCCAGTGTTTCCATTTGTATAAAATCTTGTGTGCCCCTTCTATACACAGAAGAAAGTTAATGAACAAAGCAATATAAAAGATACAATAAAGGAATTAAACTTTTCATAGGAATGAGAAAACTCTATGGGCTGGAGTCAGCCTTGGTAAGCAATGCCAGCTATGGTTCGGGGTTTCTGAAATTAGAGATGGTAGCTCTGCAACATCCTTTAACTATAGTAGCATCTTCCCAAAGGGTAGTCTTTCTTTGGAAAGTAGGATCGGAAGCCTGTGACTAGATGCAGTTTGGGATTGATTTTCTGAGGTCATCCTTGGCTGTTGCTGTAGGATGTAGAGAGTCTTGGCTCCTTCCAAGTTCTGAAAAAAAACAGTGGTTCTCTGTTGATTGTGTAGCGGGATTTTGTCAGCAGCTTGCCATTTTATATTTTTAACTTCATCAGAATTGACAGGGAGCCTAAGATCCTGGGATTTACTGCACCTTCATACAGCTGAGATGGCCTCACCATGTTGGCACAATCCACATTTGTCTCTCATTTCTCCATGCTTGATTTTCTGTCAAATATATTCTCCTATCTTTCCTGTGAAAGATTACACATGGGGAATAGTTGGGGTCACTGCAGCTAGGACACATTTCTGTAAGGGGGTGATTAGCTTCCACATTTTTCTGACTGTATTACTGGAAAATGGTGCTTTTTTCTTATTTCAAAAAGATGTCATTGCTCAAAGTCTATGTGGGTGACTAAGGAATTAATTGTGGTTGGATGGCTTCGGAGAAATGATTGCTTCATGTTGTTGACAGATCCATCTTCTTGAAAACACAGGAAATAATGCATGTAAATTACCACTCCGGGACAAATTCGAGCCAGTTCCAAGGAACTGACAGGTGATGTGTAAGAGCAAGAGTAATCCAAGGAGAACATGAATGGGCGGATACGGCCTCTTCGGTCCCTCTGCACCTGGTAGTTCATGCCCAGCAATGAGGGACTTAAGGCAATGTGGCATGCTCTCAGGTTATTCGGAAAGTTCAAAAGAGATTCTTGACTCGCCTGAATTACACAGCAAAGCAGTGAGAATTAGCAAGGTGGGATCACTGGCCATTTGGGAGACATCTTTGGGAAGTTGTAGAGGATGGAAAGTTGCCAGAGGGCTGAGGGAGGTGCATGTCCTCATTTCCCCAGAGAGAGGAAAGAAGGTGGAATTGGGGATTTATCCACCACTGATCTGCATGTTAATCTTGACAAAGAACTGCAGAATGTTTGATTCAAGCAATGGCATGGAAGATTTTTAAAAGGAAGGAGTGTTCTATGAGCCAGCCAGAGTTCAGTAAGAACAAATCATTGCAGGATTGTTAGAGGACTTACACAATACATCGTGCTGGCCTGGCATCCCAAGTTTTGGACAAGTCATTTCTCAGTCTCCCAGGACATTGGAGATGATAAGGATCAATTTGGAACTGTTAGTTGCATAAGATAGTTACATAAATCTCTGAGCTGTTATAGCCAGGAACTCTCTTTTGTAAGCCTCTGACATTTTCTTACTCTGGGAAGTTCAGCTTAACTCAGTGAATGATAGACACCAGGTTGGTACATACCCTAACAGCCCATTGTGGAATGTGGAACCCATTTGTCTGTGATTGCTTCCTTGATTAATTTCCCACCTGAGAGAAGAAACTGAGACTGTTTGAACTCATTATGCATTGGAAGAATTTGGGTAGTATATATATTCTATATGACCATAGATTTTAGTAACATGAGCTTTGAATTTGAACTATAATATGGGAAACCAAAGACATGATTGTCTCCTTCTATTGGTTAAGGGCAGATCTTGCTTCCTGTGGTATATTGGTGGGAGACAATACCAAAGATTAGAAGTAAGAAGTATAGGGCCTTAAACTTCTGATATCACCAAGGTCCACATGTTTTTGTCTTTGACTAAATTTAAAAATACTGGAAACTATTGAAACATGTTACAATATGTGAGCAAAATGATTGCGCAGACTTGCATTTGAGAGACTTTGTCCTGGGTGTAAGCTAGATAATGGAGTAGAGATGGCAAGACTTGGAACTTAATTTTAAGATAATAACAGCAATCCAGGGGAGAAGGAATGGGAGCAATAGGAATGGAACAAAATGAAATATAATGAAATTGATATACCAGAGAGGCATCCTGGAAGTAGGCTGAAAGCTCTCAGCAGTCACGGAATGTAGAGATAGAGGGGGGAGGGATGTAGAAGGGATGACTCTGGGTTTCCGCCATGAGCCTGTGAGTGTGTGGTGGTACCATAGGATAATGTAGGAAACACCATAAAGAGGAGGCAGGGTGGAGTCAGTTTTTTCTGTGAAGACTGAGGTACCTATGGGAGAGCCGAGGGGAGTTCAGTAGGCTTACTAGCTGGATGCAGAGATCTGCAATCTAGAGAATTCTGGCCTCAGGATACATTATGGAGTTTACTTTGTTCTCCTTGTATGGTTAAGCATCTCTCTCTCTCTGTCTGTCTCTGTCTCTGTCTGTCTGTCTGTCTCTCTCTCTTGTGTGTATGTATGGGGCTTCTCTGTAACTACTCCCCTTCTTTGTAGAAATTCCTTGGGTATATTTTGCTGCCTGTTATTCCTTCTAGAGTTTAATTTCCATCAAGGTCATGCACCCATTCAACTCTTAACTGGTTTGTCTACGGATATGACTGGTTTTGTACAATTTTGTCTATAATAAGTAAAGAAAAGGATAAACACATGAAACTGCCCTAGATATTATATAGCGTTCTGCTTCATCATTAATCACAGTGGTAGCTTTAAAAAGCGTCAGCTTTGTAAGTGCCCCATGCATGGCAATCTGCAGCGTCTGCAATTTAAATAAAATATGGCCTTAGGACCAGGCTTTGCTGTTACATTCTACAGCTCTGTAAATCACTTCTGCTGGAGCATGAGTAATTAAACAGAGAGTCCATACATTTCTGAACTTGTTAACATTTTTGAAACCAAACCAGATACTAGACATGACATTCTCTTGCTGCTGTCTGGAATTTTACGTGCCCCGTGTCTAGGCTCGTTCTGTTCCACTATTTACTTTGGCCCCAACTCTTGGCATCTTCTTTCAAGTTGTTTGCCCTCAGTGTTTACAAAAGTAAGTTCCCACAAGCAAAGAAAGGGTGGGTAATGAGGCAGCCTGGAAGTACTACTTGTGGTTGTCAGAAACTAAGATTGGTGCGCCGTAATTAGGGTTTTTTTTTTTTTTTTAAGCAACACTGAACTTTGGGCAATGCCAATGGCTTCTTCCTCAGTGTGCACATGGAATGCACACTCCCGGATGTGCCTCTGCTATATTTTACTCTAACTTTATTTCTGAGTTCTCTATAGAGAAAGAAAACTGTCTTTGTAAAATGCAATGAAAATAAGAGTAATCCAAGCTCTGGGTTGCTAAATGAAGGCAAAGTCTTCGCCGGGCTGCTGACACGCTGCCTTCTGAGGATAGGCAAAAGCGTTTTCATTCTCTTGATGATCAGTGAAAAATTGAATAAATGTATTTAAAAATCCTTAGTAATTATGATGCCTTGATTTGGCTGGAGAGATAGCTTGGAAGCTAAGAGCCCACACTACTCTTGCAGAGGACCTAAGTGCAGCTTCCAGCAACTGTGTTCAGTGGCTCCTAACTGCCTATAACTCCACCTCCGGCGAGGACGGGGGCACTGCCCTTGTCTAGCCTTTATTGACACTTGCACTCATGTACATAGGCCCTCACATAGACACATACACATAGAGTATTTAAAATAAAAATAAATCTTAAAGAAAGATATTTTGACTACATTATAGACTAATGATACTTAGACTAAACTATAGCGATGTGATGCAAATTATCAAGTCGGCACAAATCAATAACCAAGCTAGCTCAATAGAAACAGGTATTTTTAATGAAAGGAAAAAGGGGAGCTCACTCTACCAAAGTCGCAATCCAATCCCTCTGGCGGACACCGCATGGAGAGAGTGCGTACCTGTGTTCTCTCGATTTTCTACCTGGGGTCCCAGTAGCCACACCCCAACTTGATGTGATTGGCTAGTGGCTCTTCCCCCATCAGCGATGTGTGGGGTTTTAGCAGTTCTGAGGCTTTTCCTCTGGGATTATTGATATTACAGTTGTGTAGGGTCCCACAGCAGCCATGAGGGGCTTACCTAACAGCATTCAAATGAGACACAGAATTCAAAACTGGTTTTTGGTGTGTATGCAAGTTCACATGTACATACGAACATGGTGTGTGTGTGTGTGTTTGTGTGTGTGCATGTGTGTGTGCACATGTATGTGGAAGCCCAAGGTTGATCTTAGGAGTCTACAACAGTCAGGGCTGATTTTATATGTTGAGGCAGGGTCTCTCACTGAACCCAGGGCTGGTGATTTTTGGTACTCTGCTTAGCCAACTTTTTCCAGGAATTCCCTGCCTCTGCCTCCCGAGTGCTGGGATGTAGGAGGCCACCGTGCCCATTGACATTTAAATGGGTTCTGAGATTCCAAACTCATACTTTCATGGCAAACACTTTACCGACTGAGCCTTCTTTCCAGTCCTCTTCCTTCTTAGTAACAATCATTGAGTAAGAACTCAATGAGTGATCGTTAAATGGAACCAGTGAAAATGTAAACAATTATTTTCATTATAAATATGATTAGAAAATAATTAAAAGCAACCAAACTCACTTGCTCTCTGTTTATCCCTGGACTTTGCCTATGACAAAAATGTATTATAGGTTATTGTTTCTTTTTTTTCCAATGGGATTTGGATTCAAATCTCAGAACGACCATTTTCTTTCTTTTTAAAATTTTATTTTATTTTATGTGTGCGGGTGTTTTGCCTGTATGCATGTATGTGTGCCATGTGTAGGTCTGATATCCTTTGAGACCAGAATGGGTCAAATAATCCTCTGGAAATGGAGTTACTGATGGTTGCGAGCTGCCATGTGGGTGCTGGGACTTAAACCTGTATTGGTAGGAGGCTGTTTGTTCATTTGCCGGCCACCCAGACTCCTGAAATGATCACACAGAAATCTGTATTAATTGCAATACTGTTTGGCCAATAGCTTAAGTGTATTCCAAGCTAGCTCCTACACCCCAAACTAACCCATCTCTATTAATCTGTCTATCACCATAAGGTCATGGCTTACTGGCAAAGTTTCAGTGGGCTCCAGCACAGGCATCTGTCATGGCTTCTCACTCACTCTGCCTTCTTTCTCCCAGCATTCAGTTTAGTTTTCCTGCCTAGCTCTATTCTGCTAAGCCACTGGCTGAAACAGCTTTATTCATTAACCAATAAAAGTAACACATAGACAGAAGGACTTCCCACACCAAACCTGGGTCCTCTGGAAGAGCATCCAGTGGTCTTAATTGTTAAACCATCTCTCCAGCCCCAGAATCACCATCATTTTCTAACCCTGTGACCTTGGGTAAGACACTGAACTTCTCTAAGTATCAGTTCCTTTCTGAAATGCTTGTCCCATGTTAAATTTGCTGTAGCTATAGAGAGCGTTCTGTGCCCACATGTAGTTCCGTAAGCAGCAGCTGCTACTATGACTGTAGCATTTGTTTGTCTGATCTGCAGGCTCCCTTCTAGCTGCCCAATTAGCCCCTCAAGAAGCAGTCCTGGATTGGCTTTATAATGCCAATGCACTGCCCTGTAGAGGTGTGCATGACATCTCTCCTTCAGTTATAGCCCAGGGTTGTCTCTCTGGACCCCAAGTCACAGATTTTGTTTCTGAAGGCCTTCCCATCTGATGATGAATTATCAAGTTGGCACAAATCAATAACCAAGCCAACTCAATAGAAACAGGTATTTTTAATGAAAGAAAAAAAGGGAACTCACTCTACCCAAGTCGTGATCCAATCCTTCTGGTGGACACCGCATGGAGAGAGCGCGTACCTGTGTTCTCCCGATTTTCTACCTGGGGTCCCAGTAGCCACACCCCAACTTGATGTGATTGGCTAGTGGCTCTTCCCCCATCATCTCCCCCTTCTGTCTAACCAGGATTAATCCAAACCCAACATAGCTATATACAATTGGAACAGACACCAAATGCAAAATTACAAACAATAAACAATATTAAGCAAGGAATGCATAACAGAAGTTTTAATAAACATTCTATCTATTTTAAGGAGTCTAAGTATTACATTGAAATTAAGCTTGGCTAAACTGTGAGGAAGGTAACTATCATTATTTAATCTTCAACTCCATCAGAGATCTGAGAAGGGAAACAATATTACTTGAGTGGACAGGAAGTGTAATCGGGAAACTTCCACAATGTGCAACAAATGACAGAGACAACTGACTACCTGGGCAGTCA
>PVIU01010705.1:0-19360 GCA_004026605.1 Ondatra zibethicus | reverse complement strand
TAATTTACGGATACTCGGTATCTCTGTCAGTGGTTGAGATATGGTCATTTCTTTGCCCAGAGGCCAGTTCTGCCAAGAAGAAAGGCTCCAGATGGAGTCTCTGGTGCTCAACATTCTCTCGGGAATAGATTGGTGTTACCAGGAGTGAGTGTGTCTCATTGTCGCGAAACTACGAAACTCTAGATTATATTAAAGGCCATTTTCTACAGCTCCTTGAAGAGATTGAAGATTATCTATCTATACTGAATATACTCCCAGAATGATCCCACACTCCTTTCTCTAGAGATTTTATTCTGCGGGACATATTGTCCTAAACTTACCATCCCCACCCCATCCTCATTTACAACAGGCCCTCCAAGCATTTCTGACTTGTTTACGCAGCTCTTTTGGTCCAGTCTTCGTCGCACTTAGGAAGTGCGTGAGGCGGAGAACCATGGTCCACTCGAGGCACAGCTGCTGCTTCTCTTCAGGACCACCTTGGAAGTCCAAGAATCTGCCTATTCTTGTAAAGGTCTGCTTTTCCCCACTCTAATCAAGCTTGATTTGATTCATGCTCTCCTTCCCTTTCTCTTGTTTCTTTCCATTATGCAACATCTTGCAAGATGTGGACGAGTGCCTGCAGCCAAAGGTCTGCACTAACGGTTCCTGCACCAATCTTGAAGGCTCCTACATGTGTTCCTGTCACAAGGGCTATAGCCCCACGCCGGACCATCGGCACTGTCAAGGTAATGCTGTGGTCACACTTCCCATTGCATTGCATGAGTAGAATTGAGTGGCCAGCCTTAAAAATGGACCGTGTACCTGTGTTGTTGTTTTTTGTTTCATTGATTCCTTTGAAGCATATTTGGCTCCTTCTTGTGGGTGAGACCAGAATGGATTTTTATAAATGTCACATGTCTTGAATACTGTATGTGATATGCATAGTTTTCATCTGCCTTTTGTCAGTTGTATGTTATACACATTCTACATGCCCTTATTAACTCTTCAAACATCATTTTTAAAGGTCACATAATTCTCATAATGTGTTGTCACAGTTTCCCCAACTTCTTACTATTGGCACATCTCTTTTTAAAATAAACCTTTGCCTTGGCTTTAAAATTATTTATCTGTAAGTATGAAAATATTTGGTAATATTTCTTGGATGTTTTTAATATTAAATTGGAAAATGTTCATTTCTAGTTCTTAAATGTGTATTTCTTTTCATTTTAAGAAGTCTAATTTTGTGCCCTCATTTCTTAACAATTCCTTAAACATTTGCAGTCATTAATATTTTATTTTTATTAATAATTTATATTTGTTATTTATACATTTTTGTTAATAGTGCTTTATATTTTTCAAGCTTTTTATTTTCAAACAAATACATATGATCTTTGAACATATACTCATTTACATATGTGCCTTTGTACCTGCATATTATATGTATGTGTGTGTGTGTATATATATATGTATATATATATATGAGTTGCCTTTGTGGTATATTATAATTGGTCTGTAGTTTCCCTAATTTTGCTCTTAGTAATTCTTTTTAAACAAATTGTGCATGTGTGTGAGTGCACACACATGCACGCACATGTGCACACACCCATGTACATACATGTAAAGGCCAGTAAGCTCTTGAGATTGGCCTATCTCCCATTTTCCAGTGCTGCTTTCAGGTGACTGTGGGGATCTGAACTCAGATCCTCGAGCTTACAGAGTAAGCAGTCTTCCACTTAGCCATTTCCTCAGCCCCCAAATATATTTTTCCTTTACAGCCAAACTGTAGGTTGTTCTGCTTTCTTCCACAACTTTTACCCCAAAGCATGTTCTTCCTAAGGCAAAAATGAGGAAATAGATACACGTTTTTCTTCTTTCCTAAGTTAATGTCACACTTTAGATGAAGGAGCTGGGACATTAAGTTCCCCTTCCAGTAGGCAAGGAATAAAGGAATTTCCCAGTGTTCTGTAGGAGATGAGCCATTCTCCGTTTGCAGCAGGAACTCAAAAGGCATTGGATCAGGTGTCTGTTCCTTGCCCACAGTGGAGTACCAGTCACTGCCTATGAATGACATAAAGTAGAAGTCGTGTCTCCATTTTTCCTGGTCCCCCTCTGCCCGCCCATATTCACACCTTTCCTGTTCACTCCTTAAGAGATGCATCTCCTCAGGCCAAGTTCTACACAGGAACCATCTAGAATTTCTCTCCCATCTCTTCTCACTTGCACCCCACCACACTTACCAGGGTAACGGTGAACAAAGATCTTAAACCTGAGATGTTACTATCAATTCATATTTGGGTGATATGTTTACTTTATAATCATATGCTTTCACTTTATCTCTCTGGCTTTTTTAATCTGCTTTTGAGAAAAGCTCTTATAAGTGCTGTGTCTATATCATATTTCAAGTGTAGTTGTCCCATTGTCTTCTTCAGCTTGTGTTCTCTGCTGTATTCAAGTTAACATCATGCTATCAGAGTGCCCTGGGCTTACTTAGACCCAAGTGCTTGCTCAGGAGTCACCTACACTTCATACCCACCTTCTTCCTCGCTGCTTTCTTCATAGTGCCTCTTCTTGTGGACCACTGTGAGACCTTGCATGAATAACCTCTGACTTCCAGATTTTATGGCATGCAATTTTAACAACCTATACTGTCTAAAGGGATGAAACTCAAGAGACATGCACTGAGTGCATGGCTTGCACAACTGTCTTGCTTTTGACAATTGCCCAAACAGTTGAGCCTTCTGCTCTCTGATAGGACTCCCTAGAGCCTCACTTCATTCACTAAGTGTAGCTATCTTAACCAAATAATGAAGGTTGGAGTTATCGCTGTTGTCGTGAGAGTGACCCAGGCAACTGATGTACACTTCATGTCTATATGGCTTTCTCTCACAAATCTCTTATCTGCCCAGTCTGATCATGATAAAGATACCATAGAAAAGGGGATGGTACAGGATCCTGGCCTCTGCTCCCCAAGACATATAACCGACTTGGAACTAAGACAACTAAACACAAAGTAGAGCCAAGAAAGGAAGAGGACTAGGAGAAAATGTATAAAATTAAAAAAAAAATAAAAGTCCAGGATTTAGGATTTTCTTTTTAAAGGGGAACAGATGATCCTGTAGACCACTGTCCATGTGCATGTTTAACAATGTAGGAAAATCCTGGGATCCATTCCCAGAACTACTTTACAAAGGAAAGATCTACCAGATCTTGGCTTTAATACTTATAAGCTACTGTTTTGAATAGGCTGCATTAGTTCACCATGGGCCACTTTCCTTATGTGAAGAAGGGACTAATCATGGTAACTAACTGACAGTTGTGGAGATGCATATTTTAATTCCAGGTGGTGGTGGGGGGAGAATGAGATGATGTGTTTGCAGAAAGTGACATGACAGTTGAGTCGTGTTTGTGACATTAGAGGCAATGAGAAAAGCCTTGTTAAACTCAAGAAGTACGGTCTGCTTATGTGCTGGGAACGCCTGGAAGAGGTGTTGTTGTCTAAGCCTGGTCATAGAAACTAAGTATAAGAGGAGGAAATCTTAGCAGGGAGAGAAAGCAGCTCTGCACAGACAGGAGCTGGGGAAGGGCTGTGGGCTTTGCTTAGCTTTCAACCCTGCCCTCTACTCTGGGTTTCCCCTTAGAATCTAGGCTAGAAGAAAGGGAAATTCCTATTTTGTGCTTTGGGCATCTGCAATGAGCTAACTGCTCTCATTGCTCTGCTACCAAAGCCTTTTTCTTTTGTTTTTTCCCTTAAAGAACATCTTTCATTATTAGACTCATCCCAAGTCATAAACTTCTTCCTTTTTCAATATCCCAGGAACTCCATCAACTTTACTTTATTGGTGGTCCCTAATGTTTACTTTGTCTTCACCTCACTAAATGTCCTGGTGGCAGTTTTGAGACTCTAAGAGTATATCCAGTGCTTCAATGTGTTAACTCATTGCTTCTTACCCTTAACATTATAGCATATATAACATATAAAATTATCTTTTATCATGATAACAAATGTATATATGTGTATCTATACATACATATCATTGTATGTCCTAACAATCTGTATTTTTTTCCTCTGGACAGGTCTTGTCACAGTAAGATGTGTTAAAAGTAAGATGTGCCCTAAATGCCTATTTTAATAGAAACTTTCCCTTTGTTTCAATAATTCTGTCCCTCATTGGAAAGAGGAAAAAAAAGTCTCTAAAACTAGGTGCCTCTTTTCCCTTTGGTCATTTTAAAGACATAGAGAGCACTTTGTAATAATGACATGCCTTGAGATGCCAGGTGTCTGTGTCATGACTTCGAATGAATGGCTTTGGGCAGTCTTCCCAACATAAACGAGTAGTCTAAGTGATGTCTGGCACACCTTGGTGGTACTTGGAATGGAGTGCCGGTCCTCTTGGCGACTATCTTCCTGTGAGAATATCTAATTTGCCATCATCTACAAGAAAGTCAGAAAGATGCCAAAACACTAAAAATTCTGTTAGATGTGATGTGAGATCCAGCAAGAGCTATTGTCGGTCCCCGTCTGTGCATTGATGCCCCAAGTGTTTTCAAACAAAGTAGAGAAGCATCTACAACCTTCCTAATGCTGATAGACTGGGGATTCTGGAAAGGCACGAAATAATTCTGAGGATGGAATTTGGCTTCATGATTAAATGTCTCTGTGCACAAACATGATTTCTTAATAAATTAAAGGATCAGTGAAGTAGATAAAAAGACTTTAATCAATGAGAGGAAGTACAATAGATAACAAAGTAAAATAAGAAACAAACTATTAGACCAAAACTTTATTCATAATGTGGAAGTTATTTTGGGAAACTTGGAATAATTTGGCATCTTACTTTTCTCAGGATAGGGGCCAGAGGATTAATACCTCATTATAGATTAAGAAACCCAACTTTGATCAGGAAACAGACAAACAGGCAAAAGGCTGTACAGTGAATGGGGATTCCTGGTAAACACAGACACATTCTAATTAAGGTGTTTTTAGTGGCAAACAACAGTTGTTTGTTGTACATCGATCATAGAGTGTGGCTTCTTCTTGGCTCCTTTAGTTGCTTTATGCATCTCTGTTTAAGTCAGAGAGAAGGCTAGTGCAGTTTGCATATGTTGCCCTCCTCCCATTCTCAGAGGCCTGTGGTGCAATTGGTGAAGAACAATTGTATACCATGCTTTAATAATTATAAATATTTATACATTGCTAGCTGTCCAGCAGAACGCACTAAGGCTGGGCCGATGCAGGACAGAATTCTCAAATTAGGACAGACCCAAACAGTAGCTGTGTTCATTACTTTCTGCCTTGCTGAGAGAGAAAGGGCTTATTTTGACCAATAGTTTTAGAGTCCAGTCCATCATAATGGGGCCAATGGGGCAGTCATGATGGTAGGTGCTCGAGATAGCTGGCCATAATGCATCCACAGTCAGGAAGTGGGGATGGGGTAGTGAATGATGCCACTTTGCTTCCTTTCTCCTTTATATAGTTTGACAATAGAGTGTGAGTCTTTCTACCTCAATTAGCCTAACCTTGCAAGTCCTTCCTCCATGTGCTGAGAGATTTGTTGCTGAGGTGATGCTCGAGTACATGAAGTTGACAGGCGATATAAATCATTACGGCAGACAAGCAGAGCCATGTGGAAAGCCAGCCCTGTTTCTACTAGGAATATCCATGTCACAGGAAGCCCTGCTTTGCTGCATTCCTGTCACTTCATACATGTGACATTTCCAAGGTCACCAATGCTTGGTAGTGTTTCTTTAGGATGTTACAGTCTTTCTCCATCAGCTGCTCTATCTTTTGCCAAGGCTTGTTAATTCTTCTGGAGTTTTTATTCTTCAGTTGATGTTTGGCTACTATTTAAAAATGGATTTCACGGTGACATTTTCATATGCTATTACCACATTTCACTCTTACCTTCCGCTCCCTTTCCCTACTCCCTTTTCTCTACTTCTTCCCCAGAATGTTGCTCTTCACTTCTTCATGACACATACAGCTTATTACCTTTTATTTTCTTCTTCTTTCCCTTCCCTTTAGATCCCTCCGCCCCTCCCACCTGTACATTTGTGCCCTAAATATACATCCTCATGTGCCTGTACATAGGCATACACATATCCAGCGAAAGAGAGAGAGAAAATGTGTGATATTTGTTTGGAATTTTTTTGAGACAGGGTTTCACTATGTGTCTATATAGATGGAACTCATGGCCTTCCTGGCTCAGCCTTTCCAAAAGCTAGGATTACGGGTATGTGCCTGACTCACTGACAGCATTTTATTAAGCCCTCAAACACCACGTTCTCGCTGAGTCTTTCTTTGTCATCATATATCACATTAGTACCATTTTTTCACAGTTTCTGTGTTATTTTGAAAGATAGGTCGGTCGTACTTAGCACAACTCTTTGACCTCCTAATTCAAATTATAAAGAAAGTGTATTTTTCTGCCGCCTTCTGTAGCTGCCAGGATTTGTATTTGTTTGTTCCGGATAGTTTTGTTTCTGTTCTTCATACAGTGCAGTGGGCCCACCAGATCTAGCAGCTGTTACCATGAGCTTTGTGTTCTGCCTTCCATTTTCAACTCTAAACTGCTACATTGTTTTTATGCTATATGCAAAGTGTTTCGATGAGATAGATAGTGGGGAGCTGTAAGTTGCTTTTGTACTCATTTAACTTACACAGGTCAACATACTAGGTTGATGAAGGTTTTGGTACCTAGCCAAAGTACTATTATAGGGATTTCCATGTTCTTCTCTGGGGGAGCCTCTTTCTAAAAACCAGTTGTCATCGTGTATGTTAACAGACGTTGATGAATGTCAGCAAGGGAACCTATGCATGAATGGACAGTGCAAAAACACTGATGGCTCCTTCCGCTGTACCTGTGGACAGGGATATCAGCTGTCAGCAGCTAAAGACCAATGCGAAGGTAGGTGTGTGCTATCAGGAATTCCTGAGACCAGGTAAGTGACACAGCCTAGGTCATTATAGTTTCTGGAACCCAGGTACTTTTACAAAAATCAGACAAGTCAATAGAATAGAAAAAATATGATATTGGTGACTGGTGACTAAGTATCATATTAAGAAGATGAATTATTTCTGTCTTTGTAACTCTTTACTATATAAAATAACTTCCACTTAAGCATTTAAATTAATGTTGTGATTTTACGTACTGTGATTCCACGATTAGAAAGTCATTATGTTGGCCTGATATTATGTTATAGAATGCTAATAATGCCAGTGTGGATACAGCACATGACGGGTGAATGCCTGAGCTCAGGGTCATGTGACTGAAGCAAATGATACTCAAGTTGAGGATGTGTGTTTCCAGGTGGAGCAAGCGAGTGACAATGTGGAGTATCCAATGAGATGAGGGGAAGGGGAAGATTTGGCCAGAATGGTCCTGTTTTTAGAGGGAGAGAGAATAAATGATGATGGATAGATGGATGGATGGATGGATGGATGGATGGATGGATGATGGATGGTTGGATGGATGGATGATGGATGAAACCCAGTTGCTCAGAGCCCAATGGGTAAATTAGAAAGGACAAAGAAATGATACCTATGCTGCACTACTTAAAAACAAAAGATGGCAAATCTTTTCTGTAATGGACCAGGTAATAAGTGAATATACAGAGTGGTTTTCAATAAAATTTTATTTATACTAATTAGTAGTAGGCCATATTTGGCCTGTGTAATTCGAGGACCTTTGTTTTAGGCTTTTGTAAGTCTGCATGCTTTCAAAGCAAGTGTTAAAATTAAATGTATGAAAATGGGATTCACAAATGATAGCAAATTATTTGCTACCCATATTTAAATAGTGAAACTCGTGCATACAAATGGTTTACATTTTTAAGTTTATTAGAATTTTCCCTATTGTAGAGTTACCCTTTTCTTCAGGTTAGCATACATCACTTAATGAAAGATCTTACTCGATTATAAACCAGAAATGATGGATTCTAGTCTCTCTGTACTATTTTGCTCACAGATATTGATGAATGCCAACACCATCACCTCTGCTCTCATGGGCAATGCAGGAACACAGAGGGCTCCTTCCAGTGTGTGTGCAACCAGGGTTACAGAGCATCTGCGCTGGGGGACCACTGTGAAGGTGAGTATCTGGCCCTGCCTCAGGACCAGAACATGTTACAATCTGAGGCAATCTGGAGTCTTCCTATCTGCCATGTAGGAGCTCAAACTTTGCCTTCAGAATTGAAGGTTAGCTCCCTGAAAAGTGTTTCCTTCCACTGTCGTGTGAAGAGACAAAAGAGAGGAGAGACTGCAAATTTTCTGTGTACCAGTGATGGATGGCTTACACTGGGTGCATGGTTCTGAATTACATCATTTGTACAAAACTGTCTTCCAAATGGCCCAAACAATCAAATGCAGCTTAATTTTCCATACCAGCTGAGGGCTTTAAAGAGCTGAGTCTTTCTGTATGGAACACTTCTACAAGGTAACACACACATCTAGCACTGGGCAGTTGACTGTGGCTTAGAGACTGTATGAGCTATTCCGGGCTCCTGGCCAGCTCGTACACAAGAGTATTTTCTCCTGACATGTTCTTTAGCTAGTTCTCACCACCACCTCATCCCTCATGAACAGTCTGTGTGTTCAGGGCCCATCCAATGAATGCTATTTCCAGTTTCCCTACCTGTTTGGTGCATGTGTAAGCTGTCAGTTGTGAAATCACTTATGAACGTCTGGACTGTGTCCCACATGTGAGGGGTGATGTTAATTTTCTCTTGGCTGCAATCAAAAAGCAGACAAGAGGAAATCTGAGGGTGGAAGGATTTATTTTGGTTCATAGTTTGAATGTACAGTCCACCGTGATGGGGAAGGCGTGGCAGCCAGAGCTTTCTGAGGCTGAAGCAGCAGGAGGGGAAAGCTGATTGCTCAGATGCTCCAGGATCAATAGGCAGAGACAGAACAGGAATAGATTTCGACTCTTCCCCTAGTGGCTATTTACTCCAGTTCTCTAGCGGCTCCTTCAAGTCCACAGCCTTCAAAAATACCACCACCTGCTAGAGAACAAGTGTTCAAACTTAAGAGCCTAAGTGGGGGATCACAAAGACAAAGCATTGCAAGGCCCCAGCTCTATCACTGTCTTAGTAGTCTGTTGCTGTGAAGAGACACCATGAGCAGCTCTTATAAAAGAAAGTGTTTAGCTGGGACGTGCTTACAGTTTCAGATGTTAGGGCCACTGTCATTATGGTGAGTTGTACGGTGGCTTACAGGCAGATATGACGCTGGAGAAGCAACACTTCTACATCTGGTTCTGCACGCAGTAAGAAGAGAAACACTGGGACTGGTTTAGGCCTTGGAAGGTTCAGAGTCTATCCCGAGTGACATAGGTACTCCAGCCAGGCCACGCCTTCTAATCTCTCTCAAGTGGTGCCACTCCTTGATGACCAAGCATTCAAATATATGAGCCTATTGGGGACCATTCTCATTTAAACCACCACAACCATTTTCAAGAATCACCTCCTGGCAGAGCATTTAATGGTTCAACATTCTTTTCACTCCTAGCTCCATTAGCTGGGGAAGAGCCACTGTGAATTATAGCATGCTGCATTTTTATAAGACAGTTTGGCACAAGTATTCTCAAAGAGGCTGAATACCTGTCTCTGCCGCTTCTAGGAGCATAAAATAGTCCAGTCCTCTTAAGGTGCAATTTGAGTCTAATTTCAAAGGCTTTAAAAATGCATATTGTCTAGTATTTCAGCTTCTAGGATTTTACCCTAGGATAGTAGTATTTCTCAAGGCTAATAACCTGGGCAAAATGCTATCACCAGTATTTCTACTAAAAAAAATAGACAAGTAATCAAACAAGTTCTGAAACAGATGATACCCGAAAATTGTATTTGGGGAACTCCAATAAATGGGTTAGAGATTCCACATGATGACATCAATGGAAGAAGGTGACAGCCGTGATGGAGGGAGCTCTGTGCTGAGAAGGGCCTGCTATGGAAGGTGGTCTTAGGAAGTCAGTCAGTAGCAAGGCCAATACGAACACACGGGAACCCTAAACCAACTATCATTGACTCGTCAACCACCATCATTGATGATGATCACCATTATTGGCTATGCCAAGAGGTCATCAGAAATTTTTATTTTTTATAATGTCTGTGCACCAGAAGAGGGTGTCAGATCTCCTGGGACTGGAGCTACAGATTGTTATGAGCTGCCATATAGGTGATGGGAATTGAACTCAGGTCCTCTGGAAGAGCAGTCAGTGTTCTTAACCACTGATCCAGCTCTCCAGCCCCAACCATGCCTGAAATTTTGACAGTATTCACCAGAGAGTATATTCTTTTGGGGAGGGGCCTATTTTGTTGTTGTTGTTGTTTTGGTTTTTTTTTTTGAGACAGGTTTTCTCTGTGTATCCCTGGCTATTATGAAATGTGCTTTGTAGTCCAGGCTGGCCTCAAACTCATAGAGATCCACCTGTCTCTGCCTCCCAAGTGCTGGGATTAAAGGTGTGCACCACCACTGCCCGGCAGAGAGTATATTCTTTTATCCTGGTTTTTCAAAAAAACATGTTGGTATGTCATCAGAAGGCTTTAAAATATTTTTATTCTAAAAACATTCATTGCATGACAAGCCAAACAAAAACCTTTAGCCAACTTATTCTTTATTATTAATATATATGTTTATAAGATATAATTATGTTCCCCATGAAAATTTCCTTTGGATGTGTAATGAAGCTCATTTCTCTTAAAGTCAGGATTAATTTCCCCAGTGTTGGGTTATAAATAGGACTGGAGTCCATCCAGCTAACTCAGAACTCCCTTTGAAACCACATTAGCACTCAGCCTGCTAATTCCCACCTAGTCCTGTTTCCGGTCCTCACCAGTGGAATGTATTTTGCCATAATTAACTGTCTATGAATGTTCACATACCTCTCACAGCTGTGGGAGGAAGAACCATCCTTCTTTTTGGACTTTATATTTACATGTGCAATTTTTTCCCAATTTCAGTGGAGATCTGGCCTTTATACACTATTTTCCCGCAGCCCCACCAGCCTCCTCTGAGAGGCAGAAACTAAGTGTCAGCATGATGCTGGTAACCTCCTTGTTCCATTTCTTAGACATCTCAGGTCCTTCAGCATACAAAAGGCTCTGCCTCCAACCTGGTAGGCTCTAACTTAATCTCACACCTACCTGATCCTGTCCCCCAATTTTCCTGGGGTTGTTCTCTGTAGGGCTCCTTTATGGAGTCTCAGAAAATGACTTGGTACTTGTCATTCTGAGGCCCTTATCTCTTTGCGCTTGAAACATCAACAACACAAACAAACAAAAGACAGTGAGAAGTCATTTTTTCTTTTCAGGTCAGAATCATTCACTTACATATTTGCTCATCACATTCATGTAGTACTGACTTTGTAGGAGTCTATATTGCAGATACAGGCCACATACAAAAGCTGGACATACATATATTTCCTGCCCTTCTGGAATTACCTTCATTCCAGTACGGCAGTTAACAATAGGTGTGATAAGTCAGTAAAAGGCATAGCTTGTTAAATGGCGATAACTTGTAAAATGGGATCCGTGTGGACTTCCGAAGATGGACCATTTTAAATAAGGCAAATAGCAGTTTCCTTGAGTCACTGACTTGTGAATATTGATGAGAAGAGCATTGCATTCAAGAAAGTAATAGCAGGTGTTGAAGCCCCAAAGGAGCAGACCCTGTGGAGATTAAGATTTCTACATGACATGTTCAGTTTTCCTTCCCAGAGTGACTGTTCAAGTATGAATACCAAATCAATCCAATGCTAGGTGTCTAGAATTGAGGGGTGAGCCCTGGGCTGTGAGCCATCAGCCCACATGTTTAAAGCCATGAGGTTGCCTGGGATCATTCAAGAGGAAGTACTGCTGGAAGCGAGAAAAGCTCCTAGGTCTTCCAACACGTAGAAGTGAGTAAGTGGGTAGGGACAAGCCAAGGACGTGAGGAAGTGACAAGTGATGGGGGAGAACTGGACCCCAAGCAAAGAAAGAGCTTCAAGGGGAGGAGAGAATTACAGACTGTGCCAAGCATGACTGCCAGGCAAAGAAGACCAAAATGCTATTTAATAATGCAGAGGTGTTGGGGAAAGTGACAAGATTCCACTGTCGCTTTCTGGGAAGCACGTTCCTCAATTCCTAGGAAGACTGTTCACACCGCCCCGTGGGAAACAACCCCACATGGAGAACTCTTGATGCTCAAGCAGTTCCTTCTTCGTCTTGGAAGGAGACAGGATCTCAGTGTTAGCCCAAGCTGGCATCGAGGTCACTCTGTAACACAAGCAGCTCTCAAATTTGTCATCCTCCTGCCTTAGCTTCCATAGTGGGCTGTCAAGAGTGCACCACCATGCATACTTCTCACTCTGACTTGGTTTTTGCAAGGTTGTTGCAGAGATCACAAACATGAATAAAAATACATATTAAACTTGATTATATCGTAAGATTTTTTAAATCTATACATTACTTTATAAACACTTAAACAATGCTATTTTCTCTCAAATTTTAAGATATGAATGAAAATAAGATTGTTAAATATTCCTGCTTACAGACTTCTTTGTCCTGATGCAGATTGCCAGGTCACATGGTATTTCTTGCTGAATTTTGCATTCTCTATATTTGACTCATTTTCAAGTTGAGATTTTCTTTAATTTAGTGCTAATGATCAAATAAGTTTCATTTCACTTTGTTACCTTCTTTTCCTAAGGAACCAAAAAGGAAATCAGCTCACCCAATATTTATCCACTAGAACAGCTGTGGAGCTGGCCAAATATGTATGGAAAAATGAAATGTCCCTTCCAGGAGGAAACTAGAGTGTGAAACGATACAGCCATTTTAGGAAGCAATTTCTAAAACCACTAAACATAAATCTCCTCTAGGATTCAGCTATTGTAAATCCCAGTAGTTTACCCAAAGAATATGAAAGCACATGTTTACATGAAGACATGTGTGTTTGTTTGAAGTAGACAAAATGGCAGTAGTCCAAGTATTCATTAAAAGCTGAAGGGGCAAACAGACTTGTATTTATATAATGAAATACTACTTGGCAAAGAAGAGTGAGCTTTTGATACAATCATCATTTTGGATGAGTGTCAGAAACACTGTGAACTGAGGATGCCAAGGACACAAGAGGGATCCTGCTTGGGGGTGGGGGTAGGGAGAATGTCAGGATCGGGACCATGGTGGTGGTTGTATAGTGTGTATGCCAATGTTTTGGTTCATTGAGCCGGACTCTCAAAATAGCTGTATTTATTGTAAGTTATACTTCAAAGAAGATAGATGATGGGAAAGGACATTTTTTAAAAAGCAACAATGCAGTTGCATTGAAATGGCATGTCGCATTCTTTTGTGTTTTATAGTAGCCATGCTTGGAACACACCCATCATAACTTGATCTTGACGGGATGAGACAATAAGCCTCCGTTCTCCCTTTTGTATAGCAGCCCCTTAGTTCGTTTAATTTGGTTCAATGAGGAAACTTTACTCCAGTGTCCTCATCCTTAAACAAGACAGCGGGGAGCATGGAGGAGACAGCACCATTTCCTATATTCACACCCTCCTTGAAATTCTCCTTTGCATCAGCAGCCATCAGAATTACTTGCAAGAAATGCCGTGAGTGCCAGATTCCAAGGAGACAGAGGAAGGATTGTTCCTCGGTTTTCTTGAACACTAATTATTTAAACCCTGCACAGATACACCAAAGGAAGGGCTTGAGGGGTGTGTTGGGAGTAATGAGCTCTGACTAGGAGACACTGTGGCAATAAACAGCCCCAGAAACATCTGCCTGATGTGAGCCTCTGCATCATGGAGACTGTCTCACATCATCACGGTCAGAACTCGGGGTTGGTTGGCTGTGGGACACTTGTAGTTGGGTATATGCTTTATATATAGTTCCTAAAAATCCAGGCAGTCTGTTTAGGAGAGTCACTAGCACTTAACGAGGATTATGCTCCAGTTGCTTCCATGAGCAAAGATTCCCCCATTCACATTCTACTGCCAAGACATTAAGTCAATTCTTTCTGTTAGGGAGACCTTTGTTGACCTTTGTATCTTTTCTCTAAATTCATATTGCCTCTAAATTTAGCAACATTCTTTTGTCAGGTAATTGTATTTTGTAATGATTCTTATGTTAATTTGGGGGATCTATAACACAGTTTAATGATTTATGTGTTTATTTTTATTAATACAATGGCATTTGGAGTTCTGGTTTTAATAACATTTCTCTTTGGTGTGGGGACTCTTGCCAAACACTTTCAAACCGGATCTTATACATAGATCAAGGAGCTTAAGTGTGCTTAAGGTAAACTTAGCAACATGTGCTTTTTAAAAAAAATGTATCCTCTATTACCATGAAGAATGCAAACATGTAAACTATTGTTTAATAAAAAATTGTGACTCTTCCTCTCCCAATTAATTGTATTTGATGTTTAGAACTTCCATGTATTAGTCAGGAGTCTGAAGCATGAAAACTGTGAACTCCATAGCTACATAGTTAGACACTGTCTCAAACATATAATTTCTGTGTTTATTCAAAGTTAAAATCTTTCTAGATGGCATTTGGACTCAGAGGGTTGAGGCAAGAAGATGAACAGTTTCAGAATGGGCTACGTAACAAATTAGACTCTCATTAAAATAACAAAATGACAGTTAAACTAAAACTTGCTCCAAAATGTTTCATTAAAAAAAACAAAACCCTGCCATCCATTTGAAATCATGTACTGAAAACACAGTTCATGTTTATCATATTTATGTGATTTTGTATGTGTGTCCAGTACCTACCATTTCTTTCTCTCTTCCAAAAAATCTTATTAATGATTTTGTTAAAATAAGGAAGAGCAGGAATTCATATTTTTCAAAGTGCCTATCAACATTTATTCTCTTTAACAACACACTTGACACAGGATGCTAATAAGAAGTAACAAGTATAATCTTCCTTATATTGTTTGCTTAGTCCTAACTTGTACACTGGCTTGCAGATATCAACGAATGCCTAGAGGACAGTAGTGTCTGTCAGGGAGGAGACTGCATCAATACCGCGGGGTCCTATGACTGCACATGTCCAGATGGATTCCAGCTGAATGACAATAAAGGATGTCAAGGTATGATTCTCTTTCCCTTTTATTACACGCATACTTGCTCAGTTCTGTGGTGCTTCCTGACAACAGTCTTTCTTTATTTGTCGTAACTGATGGCATTTTGCATCATGGAAGTGTGTTTCTAAGGTATACATCAAGCATGGGGTTGTCTTGCTTTGGACCACACTGTATTAGACAAAGTTAGCATGTGTCATAAACCACCTTCTCACTCTATATGATTCTGATGTTGCTTGTGTTTTGCTGGGCCTTGGGGTTACTTGATATAAATGATTGTTTAGTTTGTGGCTATCAGAGATGTATTTCATTTTGCCTCAGAGATAATACTTATCCTTTTATGATGCCTACTTTAGTTCAGTAGCAACTATTTCTTTCTCTCTTCCAAAAAAAAAAAAAGCCTCATTGATGATTTGGTTAAGATAAGGAAGAGCAGGAATTCATATTTTTCAAAGTGCTTTTCAACATTTTTTCTCCCAAACAACAATACTGTTGGACCAGGATGCAAATAAGGACACAGTAATACAACGTACGAATATGTCCATCACAGTAAGTTAAAGCGAGCACTCCCTGTTGGTGCCCCTTTCAGTGTTTACAGTAGGTATGCAAGGTAGCTTTCCTTATAGTCCGCTTGTGTATGAATATCTGAGACTCAGAGAAGCTAATGAACATGCTCCTTCCTCTCTAGTAAGGAGCTGAGATTTGAACCTATAATCAAAGAAGACAGTGATGTTAAATGATTTCTCTACAGGAAAACATAACTGAATTTTTTTTTAGTTTGTAGTAGATTCCGTGTCCAACATTTTATGGCTGCACTTATCAGTCTTAAGTGCATGGTACTGGTGACATTGCTTAGCGGCACAGCACTTGCCTAGAACGGGAGATGACTTGAGATCAGTGCCCTGTGGGAGGGGAAAAGAATGAATGAATGAATACATGCATGCATTAAAAAAAAAAGGTGAATGACTAACAGGTTAATGCTTATTTTTCCCACTGTATGCTTATATTTATATTTATGTATGTTTATTTCTGATACATGAATAAGTGTTTTATGGTCCTCTGCCATTATAGAATTGTGCATAATATTCAAAATACTAATCAATAAGAAACACATATGAATATTCTTATTGTTATTATTACTTGTTATTATTATATATATATTAATATATAATATTATATATTATTGTTATTATTACATTGATTGTCACAAATGATCTTTACTCTGGTATGTTCCAGATAACCCATATCCTTGGCAAAGAGAGTGCCTTCTCTCAGAGATATGGTACAACAGTAATATAATGCATTATTTGTGTGTCACTAGCCATTTCCCCCATGTGTCATTGAGCTGGGAAAGCTGTGGACCTTTGCCTCAAGATCTTTTAGAATTCATTCCCTCATTGGTTCCAAATCTTAAATATCCTCCATGTACTTCATTTGATATTAGGTGTTTCTTTACTTTCATAATGCAATAAGTGAAACTGGGTTTTTAAGTTTTCCAGTGTAGAAATTAAATGTGCTCAGACTTGATGCTGTAGAGAAGGAACATTTGAATTGTATGTTTCTGTCAAAATATTTCCATTTTAGTACTTTAAACAAAGTTAATCTTGATTTATATAAAAATGCCAGGAGATTGAAAAAAACTCAAAAACCTAAGAAATTTGAATCCTGATCTTTATTATAGGATTTTTGGCTGAAAAGTGATATTTTCTTTTCTAATTTCTTTTGGCTAAATAGAGGCAAAACTCAGTCTCAGTACAAATGGCCCAAGAACTCATACTGAACATTTTCTCATTTAACTTCTAGAGTCAAATCCCCCAGAACTCACTCAGTCATCTGACTTATTAATTGCACCATATTATCTCAATACATAAAATTCCTGTCTGTGGTTTGAGATCAAAGGTATGACTTCTCCGTGGTGGTTAATGACTATCAGTCGCTAGGAAATCGCCTTTGTTCTGGGTCGCATTCTTTTCTCAGAATAAATGGATGATGTGTCAACTTGAAAAATTTGAGTTCAGATATGTGATAAGCATTTCTTGTGTGTGTGTGTGTGTGTGTGTATGTGTGTGTGTGTACATGCACATGTGTTTGTGTGTGTATACATGCCCACACATGGAGTCAGAAGACAACTTGCAGAAGTCAGTTCTCTTCGTCCTCCACGTGAGACCCAGAGATCCATCTCAGGTCATCAGGTTCGGGAGCAAGTGCCTTCTCACTGGCATTTCTGAAGCAGGTCCTATGTGCAGTTTAAGTAATGTGTAAGAATCTGTGTCATTGCTCATTTTCTCCTAGTAGGCTGTTTACACAAACATGCAAACTTACCTCCCTTGAGTGATCTCTTCTGCTGTCGCTGGAGGTGGCTTTGTGATCATTTACTCCACCCATGCTTCTCTAATCCCATGATCATGTCAGTGCTCTGTTGAGAGGTACGGGTTTCAGAATCTGTCCTGATGCTGAAAGTGTAATGGATGGTAATGTTACTACCCAGGGGCCATTGTTGAGAAACAATGTGAGAGGCATAAACTTTGGCAGCTTTGCTAAGTGTTCTGAAGTCAAGACATCTTCAGTCAGAAGTGTGCTTAAGATTTCTCTTTGTCCCCCCAAACTAATGGTGATGTGCAGATGGTATGGAAATTCCATGTTAATAGTCTCTTCAGGAATGTGGCAGGGTATGCTAGAGATTCAGAACACACTTCAGTTTCACATTTTGGCTTACACATGCCAAACTGTGAATTTCTATGGCATTCCGGACCCGTGAAAGAAATCCAACTTAAATATAGTCTGGCTTTCGGCTCGGAGTTACTAGCGGCATAGCTCAGAAATGAATGCTTCGATAAGTACAATCCAAATTGAACGCACATGTTTCTCTAGCTTCAGATCCTTATGTTGTTCTTTTTGAGCAGTTTCCTGGAAGAAAGTCTGGGAATTCGCCCGCAGTTCCTGTCGTCAAACTTTCTAGACAGTTCCTTGCTAACCGATGACTTCTTTAAAAAGAAAAAACCTTTATGTACGGTGTTTACCACACAAAACTGCAAAGTCTTGGTAGCTTTTAAAGGGCTTCATCGACCCACAGAGTAACAGCAGAAAGGAAGTCTGAGGGAGCCTGCAGATGAACTTGCCTACGGTATTCATGCTCCTTGACCAGATGCAGGCGATACTAGGTGCCGGGTTGGAGGGGAAGAACGGAACTGAAGCCCAAAAGGAGGTTAGGGTTCATATTGCCCATGTAATGGATTATTAACAGGTGGGTAAGAGACAGAAGAAACAAAGGCTTTATAAAAAAAAACAAGCCTGCGAAATCATACTGAGAAACAGGCAAGTAGAAAATGAGCTGCATGTCCTTGAAAGATACGAAAATGATAAGAGGAAAATACAACTGATTTCTGCTGACTTTCTTTTCATTTTATGTTGGCTTCTAAAGGTAGCTACAAAGTGATGGGTTTCATCGTAGAGTTTTTGTACATTCTTTGTGCCTGTCGGTCCCTACTTTCCTCCCTAGCCTCCTTGGCCCCTTCTTTTCTGCTCCCCCACCCCCAGTTGTGTCTCTTCTGCTTTCATGTCACATGCCTTCAGTTAAGCTTGTTTCTCCGCTCCTCCTCCTCTAAGATCTTTACCCCTCCCATGGCCCCTTTCTATTTTCATGGCTTACACCCCCCACATGTACATGTGTACACATGCACACAAGTTCAGGTCTAGAGTTCCCATATGAGGAAAAACATGCTGTGTTTGTCTTTCCGAGTCTGACTTATTTCTCTGAACATAACGATTTCCAGTTCCATCCATTTCCCTGCAAATTCCATGATTTCATTTTTTCTTTATGGCTGAATAAATTTCTATTGTACTTATATATACCATATTTTTTTAGCCATTCATCTATTGATGGATGTCAAGGCTGTTCCATTTCCTAGCTATTGTGAACAGTGTGGCAATAAATCCGAATCTGCAAGTATCTCTGTGGTGTATTGACTTGAGTCCATTGGGTAGATATCCAGGAGAGGTGATACCTGCGCCACATGATACTTCTATTTTTAAATATTTTAGAAATTTCCAGATTGGTTTCCATAGTGACTGCATCAGCTTACACTTCCATGAGCAGTGAATAAAGATTCCTCAATTGTGTTCATTGTCATGTGTTTTCTTGATGACAGCTTGTCTGAACCTCGGGGCAAACTAATTGGCACTTTCCCCATGGACAGAAGTGTGGAATCCTTTTCCAAATACTTGTTGTCTGTTTGTGTTTCCTCTTGGAGAATTGACTATTCAGTTCATTAGCCCACTTATTGATTGGAAGATTTGTTTGTTTCATGTTTAAGTTTT